>JAUTWP010099394.1:0-11980 GCA_033042655.1 Cyathermia naticoides
ATGTTAGTAGAAGAGAGGAAACCCGCTACCTTTTTCCATAAGCAGCAAAGGATCTTTTATATGCACTTTCCCATAGATGGGATAGCACATATCATGGCCCTTGTTAAACCAGTTATGGAACCACTGGTCGGTACAAGTAGAAACATTTTCCCATTGAGCCTTGCGGAGCACTCACTCTGGGTTGGAGTCAATACCGAGGTTAAAATTCCCATGCCTCGACTGAAAAATTCGATCTCTGTACCAACCATCCTTAAGTCCTATAGTTTAACCACTCGGCCACGGAGTCCGGTCGTTCTGGGAGTTACCGCTAAGAATAACTAGAACTATCGGTCGTTGACGCTGTTTGTTCAAAGCATAATTCTTGAGTTACATCTGATAAAATAGCGACCACTGATACTGTTGACCTCACACACAGAATGGTGTTAAACGTATGTTAGACTGTACTCAATATTCTTTCATTTGCCTCTGGCAGTCGTCTTGACTCGCATCTCTGCCACCCATATTTCTTCCTCTCTATTATATCCTTTCCTAATAGATTTCTTAATTTATTTCCTATGTGTCATATCTTTTCTCATCCGTTTTCTTGATTTATTTCCTGTGTTTAAAAGAAAGAAAAAAACTGGTAGATTCCAAGCTGTGTCTAATCAGCAGAAAAACCAGATTGTGAAAGAGATCAGTTCATTTTAATATGGTTCAAGAGATGTTTATTTTCATAATATAGTGGACTCAACCAGCACTTGTCTAATCCAGATTTCTGGGTAAACCAACATGATTTAAAACTCCCCTCCAGTTCTGTCACTCTGGATAAAATCTGTCTATACCGGCACTCTGTCTAAACCAGAATATTTTTTGGTGGTGGGTTGAAGGTTTTCAAAACAAAATGATGGGATTCAAACAAATGGTTGTACAACGTTCTATGTAATTGTGAGATATTAAAAGAACCTCTAGAGTCTGATAGTTGGTTATACGAAATCCAAGGGACGATCTATCTGATGAAACAGGACTCCTATAAAATGTTTAGGCATTTTAGACAATAAAAATACCCAAAAATTAGCTTGAAGTGTCTATACTTTTTAATGGCCATTTTGATAATCATAGCAATCATGGAGTGCAATAAAACAAAACATATTATCCAATATATATTTTCTAGATGCATTACACTTACGTGGAATACTTTTTTTTAATTTCAATATAATTGTATTATGTACTCATGTTATTAATTCTCAATATTATATTATTAAAATGTCTTTCTCTAAGTTAAACCAACTAAAGTTATTAACAAATTTTAAAAATTGTTGTTTTCTAGCCTATATACCCTACTATCACATAGTTACACATACCCATATACTCAAACACGCACACAGTACAAAGTATCCAAAACGTTAACACGCACACACAGCCACACACACACACACACACACACACACACACACACACACACACACACACACACACACACACACACACACACACACACAGAGAGTTATCATATGCACACACCACACATACACACAAAAACCAATATTACCTGTTTTGGATATTAAATAATTGTTGTTGTCGTCGTCGTCGTTGTTGTTGATTTTGTTTTTGTTGATGCTATTGCTGACAATAATGCTCCGAGCGTGTATGTATGTTTGACTACAGATACAGATAGTAATTAACAAAAACATCATCATCTCGACGTATATAATGTGTTGATTAGTCTTTTCCGCACGCCCCAAATATTTAGTTTTAACATTGAACTTGATTGATTTGCATTGAAATATCCTCTGTTAACATTGAACTACTGATTTGTACTGAAATATCCTGTTTTAGCATTTAACTTGAATTAGTTGCACTGAAATAGCCTGTTTTAACATTGAATTTCACTGTTTGTTACACACTCAAATATTCTGTTTTAACAATGAAATTAAATATTTCATTTTCATTCCAATATCCTTTGTTAACATTGAAAATGAATATTTTGTTTGAACTTAAACATTGTTTTTAACAATGAAGTATCCTGTTGTAAAATTGAATATTTGATTTCAACAATTATATCCTGTGATAACATTGAATTTGAATGTTTGATCTTCTCTTTACTATTCATTGCTAAACACTGAAACTGAATATTTGATTTTCACTCGTTGTGAAAACCTCCTGTCTACTGATTGGCAAGATCGTCATGACATATCTAAGTGTTCACTTGTCAGTTTACTGTAAAATCTGACGACAGTTTTTTTTAATGTCTCCACTTCAGAAAAACAACCTGTTTTATCAAAGTGTCGGCAAAGTCGCTGAGTTGGCTCTGTGGATGGATACTTTTGAAGTTCTACAACAAACTGAGTCAGCGTTTCAACTATTTTTCAGCAGGAAGCTGAAAGAATAAAGCTAAGAGTACAAAGCTCAAAGAAAAAGTCTTAGCGTGTCGAATATCATATTCGTTGCAGTGAATAAACGCCACCTTTGTTTTTAATAAATTTGATATGTTTTCTATGACCTGTTTTCAATCCAAATGTGTTTCACGGTCACCAAGAATTCCTTCTTCGACAAATACGTGTTAATATGCCCTCCAAATCCACTGATCTTTTCTTTATAGAATTACCAACATATGACATTCATAAATACACCAGGTAGTTATAATCATTTTTTAGATCACTCAAATTATATTCTCAAATTGTGTGTTTAGCACATGTCACTTCTCTGTGGGGAAACTAATAACCAAAACACAATCTTTTTTCCAGAACAGAATAGAACAGAACTTTATTACAAAACCTGAATCTCACAATCTTTTTTCCAGAACAAAATAGAACAGAACTTAATTACAAAACCTGAATCTCACAAATACTGGTCATGTTGGATAACGTCTACATCTAGAGCCAGGCTGTTATAGCAGACGCTTACAAATACTAATTCCACAATGAAGATATTCCTCGTAGTATCTGGGGATCCCTGAAACCGTGCCCAGGGGAGTCCAGTATCAAAAATACTAACAGAATTATCGTTCAGATCATTTTACGGTTCATATTGAAAAAAACACAAGAAATGTGTACATAAGCTGTGAGCAGACGACAGTCTGAGCTCGGTTACTCTGGTCCACCAGTCGTGCCACACATACAACAGTCACTATTGTGATAGACTGCTGAGTTCGCAGACTCTCATGCCAGTTACAGCCAGGCCAAACGCCAGCCTCGCGCTGTGTGCTACCAGCCAGCGGCTGTATATAAAAACATGTACAGACAGGTGAAAATCTGTGAGTTTGCTCAAATTGACAAATGTCGGGTTTTTGCTCTCAGGTGTCGGCGCACTGACTCTGGGGGAATGTTTCCAATATCCACTGACGAGATTTATGGACTGCATTTGAGTTGTAAAGGTAAATAGCTGACTGGCAGACAGTGTGAAACGACTTGCAGGTGCACGGTTTGCGTTCCAGGTGAGATGGTATGCCTGCCTCACACATGTGTATAATTATATTATTATACAGTTTTATTCCTTAACTGTGTCCAAAACAACTGTATTGAAAACTAGTTTTAATCACAATTACAAAACATTGTTATGAGTTTATTTTATTTGTTTTTAATTTAATATTTTAATTTTTAATTTAATTTTATTTTAATCACAATTACAAAACATATTGGGCCGATTTCTCATGTCTAGGTTTTATAACACAGGGTTATGTCAAAACTTTAGTTTAACACTGGTTTATAAAACCCGCTGAAAAACCTTACCTAGACCTACACCTGGTGTGCAATTCACCTGTGTATGTAACCCACGGTTAAACTAAAGTTATTGAAAACCAGACATGGGAAATCCGCAAAGAAGATCACCTACGGTTTAAACCAGGTTTAACCCATAGGTTTTGAAAATCCACCGATAACCCAGACATGAGAAATCGGCCCTTTCACTTGGGACCAATGAAATATCCTGGTTTAGACAGAGTGCTGGACGGGATTTAGAAATCATGCTGGTTTACACAGAAATCCAGATTAGACAGATGCTGGTTTAGACAGAGTCCACTATATAAATTTGTTATATTCATTGGCTAAGTTCACATTATTTCAACAGCTTTTTTAATAATTAGCAGAGGGTCAATAATTAATTTATAAATTTGTTTTATATGACTCTTATGAGTGAAATATATCTATAGAAGTATTTAAAACAGTATTAACTAAATTGTTTCTTATTCCTAATATTTATACTTTTCTATGTTTATATACCGGTATATAATTTGCTATAATATATCCATTATAATTTATTTCAGGACCCGTACATGCTGGTGAATATGAATTACTAGATCCCAAATCTGATGATGAAATGTGAGTATTTTATAAATTCAACTTCCACTGTATCATTGTATGGTTTTCTTTTATTTATTTATTTATTTATTTGTAAAATAATCTATATGATGTGGCACAGCTTATTTAAAACAATAACATATTTTTTCTCCATTCATCCATCAGTTTTAAAATTAGTTGTTAGGTGAGCACAGTGATTAGGATCTTGATTTGCAATGGGACCAGGGCATACAAATCATTCAACAGCAATTGTATGGGATAGGACAGTAGATTATGATGCCATTATGAAATGCAACTCAATTTTTCATCTATCCTTCTGTCTGCATGTCAATCCATCCATCATTCTATCCATCCAACCATCAGTCAATGCATCTATCCATTCATCCATCCATCTATCCATTTATTTATAAACCTGAATCCCACCCATCCATCCATTTATCCAACTTCATCCATCCATCCATCCAACCATCAGTCAATGCATCTATCCATTCATCCATCTATCCATCCATCCATCTATCCATCCATTCATCCATTCACTAATTATCCATCCACTAACCATCCATCCATTCAACCATCAATCGATCAATACATCCATCCATCCAACTAACTATCCATCCATTCAACCATCAATCCATCCATTCAACCATCAATACATCCATCCATTCAACCATCAATCCATCCATTCAACCGTCCATCTATCCATCCATTGATGTTCTTGTGTATTACAGTGTAAATATTGTGTACATTGACAAGGATGGGAAAAGAAGACCAATTCGAGGAAAAGTTGGAGATAATGCAATGTACCTGGCACACAGATATAATATTGAGGTTGAAGGTAATTAGTTTTATACACTTAGCCATCACACACAAAAACCTATTACTTATCAAAGTCTGGTGGTATGTGCTGTCCTGTCTGTAGGAAAGTATTTGAAAGACCTGTTGCTGCTTATCAGAAAGAGTAGAGCCAGAAAGTTTGTTAAAGACAGGAGTTGTAAATACTGTACGTTAGAAACCTAATAGCTGCTAATTGAACAATGTGTTGGGTGTAATTAAGACTGATATGGATTTTATGATCTAGTATATATTATTCAATAACTATGTACGCTTGTATTTGTAGCGGGATGTAGCTCAAGTGGTAGTATGTCCATCTGTGAAAGTCAGTCATTGGATCGATCCTTCTAGGTTGAACCATCTGCAGTTTGGGCTATTTTCTTTTCCAACCAGTGTTTCACAACTGGTTCATCAAAGGCTGTGGTATGTGCTGTCCAATCTGTGGGAAAATGCATATAAAAGATCCTTTGTTACTAATAAAAAAAAGTATCTAGATTTTTTAAAGACAGCAGAAAATGTTTGACAGCAGCAGGTTTTCTTTAAAAAAAAAGTCAGCATGATCATGGGTCGAATTTATGAAGTCTGTTTTTCCATTACACACATGTAACTACATGCATTTACAGTACATAAACACGTGCGTTTAACTAAAACATGCTTCGTAAATCCGGACCCATATGTTTAGCCGATGATAAGATAAGAATCAATGTGCTTCAGTGACGTTGTTAAATAAAATTTTACTTTATTTTTGGTTTTTCAGGAGCGTGTGAAGGATCTTTAGCTTGTTCTACATGTCACACTTACGTTCACCCCGATTACTTTGACAAACTTCCAGAACCCACCGACATGTAAGTCATGACTTTTATTCTCATATTTCAACATATCTTGGCTCTCAAGATGTTGAAAGTTTTTAAAAATATGTTTCGTAAAATGGGTAAATTTGTGTGCCCTAAGTTTTCAGATTAATTTTTTTAATGTTAATTTTTTTAAATAATATTTCTGTATTATTTAGTGTCAGTGACTTATCAATGAAACAGTTTCAATCATCAAATTATCATTAAGTATGCAGTATCTCTCACCAGTGTCACATAAAATTAAAATAGGGCAAACCCTAAACAAAATGTCTGCAGGAAAGTCTGGTTATTGAACTAGAAACTGATACTAGGGAGTGTTAGTGTTATACTGATGGGAAAAAAAACCCAGAATTTATTTTTTGGTGGTAAATATTTCCAATGTTTTATGACGATTATTTCATTGTTTGGAAAC
Organism: Cyathermia naticoides; assembly: GCA_033042655.1. Lineage (NCBI taxonomy): Eukaryota > Metazoa > Mollusca > Gastropoda > Neomphalida > Neomphalidae > Cyathermia > Cyathermia naticoides. Next base: position 6,369 of record JAUTWP010099394.1, read on the forward strand.
GTTATACATGAAAAAGCCATTTGTGATAATGTAACAAAACAGTAATGAAAAAATAACCTATAAAACTTAACGTTTAAAATATTGTGAGTGAAAGCACAGAAATGATTGGTTTGTATCTAATAAGCTTCTATGTAAGTCTAAGGGACACTCATTTTAGGAATGACCAGTAACCTCTGCATCTAATGATGTTATTATTGATATTAAACACTATCAGTGAGCCGGGGTGTTACCATAATAAACACATTTCTTTCATTATTTTCCAGGGAAGAAGACATGTTAGACATGGCAGCATTTCTTAAAGTGAATTCCAGATTAAGTAAGCAGTTTTGACAATAATATATTTTAATTTTCTTATTCATTTATTTTCCAATATCATACTCTCTCCATTTTCTTAAATAAATGTACATACAGGTCAGGCCAAGTTGTTTAATGTCTACGTTCAGAGCCAGGCTGTTATAGCAGATGCCTCTAGCAGGTGCAGTTTATGGTTTTATCCATCCACCGCGTCTGGGACAGGAATGTACATACAAAATCTCTCCATAACTGGACAAAGGCTGTGGTATATGTTATCCTGTCTGTGGAATGATGCATATAAAAGATGCCTTGCTACTAATGGAAAAATGTAGCAGGTTTCCCCTGAAACTGTGTCAGAATTACCATATGTTTGATGTTCAATAGTCGATGATTAGAAAAACATTCAGTGTGCTCTAGAGGAGTCAATAAATATAACAAACTACTGTATAAAATCTGTTAGTGGGCTTATGTTGACTCAGTCTGTAAGGGGTTTTGCTATACTTGAATTGTGTTGGCAATATTTTTTTTATATATTCATAAATAACTGTCTTCAAAATATGTTAATTGTGAAAGTTAATTAGGAGTCATCAATATTTCATAATTTTGCTTCTAATTAAAAAAGAGAAGCCACGTTATGTTGTGCATATGGGTTTTGTATTAAGACCATGTGTCACAAATGCCATTGTATGGCTCGAACTTAATGGTGGTAATGTTGTATAAATTGCCATAGGTGAGGTGCTTCACTGGTGGCTATTTTTGGCCACTGGCAATGTTCTGCCCCACCATCCTTTCGCTTGTCTCTGCACCTTTTCTCGTTTTGTTGCCCAGCAAAATAACTCTTCTGTTATGTTTATTTGAACCAAAATTTCCATCAATGAGCTTTTCACCCATGGCCATAAAATCTCAAAATTCCAATGGGTTACAAATTCTTGTTCGAGTTTACCTCATAGCACTGATTAATTTTCAGGGAGTTATTAAATAAAAATTCTGTACTTTTTTCAGGCTGTCAGATAATTTTAACTAAAGAGATGGAGGGAATGGAGCTCACTCTACCTGCAGCCACGAGGAACTTTTATGTTGACGGACATAAACCTCAGCCACACTGACACATCTTGTGCTGTTGTTGTCAATGTCATTAGAAGCAGCCTATCAAACAATATGTGTATCTTGATGAAAAGAAAACTGCCTTGAAAAATTTACAAAATATAATTTTTTTAATTTATAACATTTCTTATATTATATGGTAGTTTTAGTAAAAAAGTTAATAAGTTAAAATGTTTTTGAAAAGTTAGCTTAAATATATTTTCAAATATTTTTTTGTATCTATGAAAAAAATTAATATTAATTATATTTTATACAAAATTAATGTGTATAAAAAAGGATATATTTTGTTTTAATTCTAAAACCATTTTTTTATTTTTTTTATTTTACAATACTACCTCAAAAGAAAACATATTATTAAAAATGTAGGTGCTGTTTTTCGTGACACTGACTGAATTGTAGATAACTATGCACCACATATAGAAAGTTTGCTGTGATGGTAAGATTATTATTTACATTATGAGTGGTGTGTTTGTGGATCTATGAATCTCTATCACACTTGCACCAACTTGTATAGGGTAAAATGTTAACCACTTTACATTAGGCCTTAAACAAAGTGTTTCAAGTAACCAAACCTACTCTTACATATGAATTTGAATTGCTCCTATCTAATTTTTAAATGTCTTTGCAATCTTCAATAAATCATAAAATATCAATTTTATTGCACAAATTTTTAATTGCATGGATATTATCCTTTATGAATTAAAATTTTGACATCCAATATCCGATGAATAAAAAGCTCTAGTGGTATCATTAAATTTAAACAAACTTTTTATCAAATTAAAACACATACATACATTCTCTAATTAATGTTACTAGAAACACACTGTTTGTTTTGGCCTTATGTCTGGTGGTATCACTGCACAAAATCTCACCCACCAGAATATTTTGGTGCTATAGTTTCAGAACAAAGATCTCAGCCACATTATCGTAAGGCACAATTTTTATTTATAAAAAATTAAGGGCAGAAATTACGAAGCCTGTTTAGGTTAAATGCGTGCGTTTAAGCATTGTAATTGTATGTAGTTACACATGTGTAAGAGAAAAACACACTTCGTAATTTCGGCCCTAAATGTTTAACTAGGAGTTGAGTTAATTTCTCATAAGCTCTGTGTATGACTTGTAATAAAATACCTCAAATAAGACAAGGATCTTGCTACTGTCATAACAAAAATTGAAGAATAATACCTCAATTGAGATGATTTTGACATTTAAAATGTTGAACATGTATACCTTTTTTTCATTAATTAACACTATGGAGTGTTAATTCATGTATTCCTAATAGTCTTTGTATTTTTATGACACATTTCTTGTTGCTATAGACTAATTTAGGACTGTGTTCTTGACCCAAACACTGAACTGAGGAAAGGGACATAGTTTAGAGATACTAGTAGTGCTAATACTGAAGACACCGGGCCGAAATTACGAAGCCTGTTTTGGTTAAACGCACACGTTTAAGCATTGTAAATGTATGTAGTTACACGCGTGTAAGAGAAAAACATGCTTCGTAATTTCGGCCCTAAATGTTTTATAGGCACAAGGTCAGATATTTTTATGGGCAGAAGTTTCAGCAACTTACACTGTTGGACATTATTGTTGATGGACATCCACTGCATTTAAAACAGGTCCCATGCTTGTAAAACCATATACATATAGTCCAGAATTCAGTGAAATCTAGATTACTGGACTGTTTTAAGGACAAGCATATGTTCAGTTATAGAATATTGAAAAAGCTTGATCACCTTTACACCAATGTTTAATGTTATTGTTTATGGTACACAAACACTTGTATGTCAGTCTAGTATATTAAGGTTTAAAATAGGATGTAAAATATAGTCTATTTTTAAAATAACAGACCAAACCAAGTACTAGTACATTGTATACATGTCTTATTAAATAAAGATATCACCTACTGAAAATATAAAGACTGCCATGCCAAATATAATTAATTTTTAATAACATTTATTATCTCAGGCCTTCATTTTGAACTGCATTTATTTTATTGTCTGCATACCGAAGACTTGATACCAAATATAATAAGATTTATCTCAGGCTTTTATTTTAAGCCCTATATATTTTGTATTTAAGAAAGTCTTTCGAAGCAGGTAATTAAATACAGAAACATGTATTGGAAGCTGATTAAAATGTGTAATGTGCTGGGATGTGTTTAAATATAATTATTGTGCATTCCTCATGTTGGTCAAACCGGCAATGTGTATTATTGTTTGACCAGGTTTTGAGTTAGGCTGCCTTTCCATTGGTCTGGTTTTATCCGCATGGCTGGACACACACGGCTAGACCCACGCAGCTAGCACGTCTCCACTGATGTGTTCTTAATAAGGCTGCCTTACCATTGGTCCGTGAGGATAAAACAGGACCAATGGAAAGGCAGCCTCAACACTAGTCACTGTGTTCCAACGAAGAGCCTCAATATGTTGTAATTAATATTTAAAATTCATCTATATATAACCCAACAGGGCTGTCATGATAACATTTACTAAACATTTAAATGGAACATTACTTGAAATTAATCCACTTGAACTACTTACTATATCATCATTAACTCATAACTCTTTCACCACTAAGTTATACAGCATTGTAATTCACTGTTCACCGAGTTTATATAGCAGATTAATTATCATGTTAACTCTTTCACCACTAAGTTATACAGCACTGTAATTCCATGTACACCAAGTTTATATAGCAGATTAATTATCATGTTAACTCTTTCACCACTAAGTTATACAGCACTGTAATTCCATGTACACCGAGTTTATATAGCAGATTAATTATCATGTTGGTTAATGGCAAACTGAATAATCCACTAGTAATTTTGGATATAAACTTTACATTTCCTGAAACATGGACACATGTGTATTAAGATTGTGGGAGAAAGTTCACATAATTATAATAACAATGCGTCACTCTGCAGTAAATATAAACAGGTATCACAACCCGCTCTACAGGCTTGTCATGGTGAAAGGGATAGGATATCGCCAGCTGGTCTACCGGCCCATAGGGGTGAAAGAGTTAATCTACAGTTTGTGGCCAGTCACAGACCTCATTGCTCTTAAAACATTTGTCATTCGACGTAAAATTTCTTAAATTCATTTGAAAAGTTTCCCAATTTAATTTGTTTAGAGATAATGTTTTTTCAGTTTTAGGAAAAAAGATCAGATTTTTAGAGATACATTAATCAATAAGACCTGCCTCCTGATCATCTTAAACATAATTCAGTGGTTATAAAAGATCAGATATCAAGGAAAGTAAAGTTGTATTTAACGACGCCACTAGAGCATTTTCCGTTCCAGCCAGTTGTCCACTAAAGGCTGTGGTATGTGCTGTCCTGTCTGTGGGAAATAGCATATTAAAGATCCCTTGCTGCTTATCTAAAAGAGTAGCCTATGTGGGGGCAGTGGGTTTCCTGTGAAGAAATGTGTCAAAATTACTGTATGAGTGACATCCAATAGCCAATGACTATAGCAAAATACTGTTTGAATGACATCCAATAAGATAAAAATCATTGTGCTCTAGTGACGTCGTTAAATAAAACAAACTTTATTTTTCTGTAATCAATGACTAGGTTGTCAAACAAATATTTTGTAACACAAGCAGTAAATGATATAATATGTTATTGAAAAATATCTAAATGCATTATTGAACTAACCATACCTAAACAACATGCATGTTTAAATGCATTTATGTATTTCAGTGCTTACTTAATAGTTTTCTGGACACAAACAAACAATATATGATGCATTTATACTTTGAAAAATATTTAAATGCAAAATTGAACTAACCATACGCAAATATCCTATGTTTAAACATGTTTGTTTGTTCACAGAAGAGATGGCAGCAGAACACTTGGCAGTGCAGCATGATCCATCCAAGGACAACAGAACAGTGTTTGTCAGTAACCTACGATTTAACCTCAATGAAGACAGAATTAAAGAAATATTTTTACAGGTAGTTTTTCTTTCTCTTAACTCCTTCATTTTTAATCACTTAATTTTAATCTCATATCATTAAATAAATAAATGTTTAATCTCATATCATTAAATAAATAAATGTTTAATCTCATATCATTAAATAAATAAATGTTTAATCTCGTATCATTAAATAAATAAATGTTTAATCTCGTATCATTAAATAAATAAATGTTTAATCTCATATCATTAAATAAATAAATGTTTAATCTCATATCATTAAATAAATAA
>JAUTWP010099505.1:0-11980 GCA_033042655.1 Cyathermia naticoides
CATCATCATTACAGTTTAAACGCATCTGATTTGTCCAACCTTAGTAACAATGACGTCGTCAGGGAAGTACTCTTACAATTGGCTGACTTTATAACGTCATACGCCTGATGACGTCATTTTGTTTCTTGACGGGCTCTTGTAACATTCAATAAGTTTCAAAGAAATGTTCACAATTATTTTTGCTAATGAAAAGAATGATAATGAATGATAAAAAATATACCCCTGGTGTGCTGTGATATCATAATTTATCATCATTCGTTGATAAACGTATAAAAATCCTCGACAAGCCTTGGATTTAATACTTTTATCAACTCGTGCTGATAAACTATGATATCACAATACACTTGAGATATATCCTCTATTTAAACTTTTTTCTCAATAAAAATTATTTGTGTTCATACAAAATTTATTTATTTGACTAAATCTAAATATTATCTTTTAAATAATTATTTTGTTCACGTATTTTTTTGTTGAACCAGATTTTAATACAAATAACTTATACATTTCTTATACATATATTAAGAAATAAACTTTAATAACAATAACGTTTTTTACGTCTTAAGAAATAAAAATATTTTAAATAATAAAGTAGTTAAATAAACATCAGCCTGACATAACGAGTCAGAATCAATACTGATTTAAACTATTCAGTAAAAAGATATTTTCAACTGAGGATAAATCATAAAATAAAGTGTAGTGGTTTAACCTTTCATATGAATTGCCCCACCAATTCAAATATTTAATGTAAATCAATTATTTTATTGTATAATTATGACGTCTCTCCTTAAAAAATGATTTTATGAATATTAATTAGGTTTTGAAACATAATAATAAAAATATTAATAATAATATAATAAAATTTAAACAACAAACTAAAAATAATCAAAGTTATACACAAATAAAAAAAATGAAACATAAAATAAAGTTTAAAAAAATAAAAAATAACTTTTAGTATTTATGTAAAATTTGCTTCAAATAATTAAATACTATTTATAGTTAAAAGGGAAGTGCACAGTTTGCTATATTTTTAGATGTTTTCTGTCACATGCCATCAGATATGAAAACTCCGGCCCACCGATGTTCTTGCACAAGAATGCGGCTTACAGCATTTTATTTATTTTTGTTAATCTTCGCCGCGGCTCTGGCGCCAGCAATACTAAAGCCCAACATTCTGCGAAACACATGAATATATGCAAATTTGCAGGTGTGCGGGTGTGAAGTATCAACAGGCCGAAGGTGACGAATTTTAATGCAATTTATCAGCCAGGGGAGGGCGGTTTCTTTGATGTTTACCGTGATTGACAAGCTGGTAGCGTTAGCGACCGCCTGGTTGGCGCCAGTCTGAATGGGTGACGTCACTAGGCTGGCGCCAGTCTGTCGGCTCAGCTGCCGATGATTGTAGCTTGTTCTACCAATTAATCACATGTCAAATGCGATCGCGAATGTCATGCGAAAGCTCTCAACCAGCTGGCCAGCTTATGGTGGGAAAGAGAGATTACGAAAGATAACTCGACGAAATTTCCAGCTTCTACCAAAAACTTAAATACCCCAAGCTTCATGTTTTTCACCATACTATTTTCATATAACTTGATTATGAGTGACTGTTTCTACAACTGCGAAATCTTAATATTTAGATCAGCAACGGCCTCAAAAGGAGATGGGCGGAGCCTATTCTGACAGGTCGGAGTACCAATTGACGATTGGCTGCTGGGCGTAATCGGATTAAGCCAGCTGCTTGGCGTTTGATAATATTCTCGTAGTGGGCGGAGCTAATAATGATAACATTACGTGAGCTATTCACAGCCGAGGGTTTATATCGACTTGTCGTCTGCTAACCAGACACATTCGCTTTTCTGCTCAAAGGGAGAAGACGTTCAGATTTTATCAAGCTTTTTTAACTATCGTTACTTCGGATATACTCCTATTTTAGCAACATGAAGGCTGTTGTTGATTCGTGTGTTCATACCAGTGATTTAGGAATCAAAATTGATTCAAATTACAAGATCGCGAGAACGCGACTTGAAGACAATACAGAAATGACGGCTTGTTTCTCCAAATTGAAGGAACTCGTTCCAACTGTTCCACAACACAAGAAAATCTCCAAGGTGGCTCTGCTACAGCATGTGATAGACTATATCCTTGATTTGGAAACTACTTTGGATACCCACCCTGCCATGCAAGTGCTTCCACCATTGGCCACAGTATGCAGGTCTCCGTTGTCAGAAAAAGCTGATTTGAATACGTTCCTTATGGAGGTAGGCATCGATTACATTGTCATAATGATAATAATTATAGATATTTTTTTCTTATCTTGATATGGTTGGTGTGGGTTTAAACAAAAAACCCTCTTTTTTAAAGCTATTTTGAGTTGAACTGATTTTGTTATTTTTGTTTTGTTTTTATTTAATAAATTTTATTCAACACCTTTACTTTAGAAAACAGTAAAGCTTAATGAATTACACATTATTACATAGAAATGTCTTTTTTTAATAATTCTATCTGAGAATTTACAAATTTATTGATAAAATATGATACTAATTCCAATACATTTAAAATCCTATATTTAACTTAGTAAAGTATATTAATCATAAAACGTCCCAAAACAACTGTTGTCCAAAAGAGGTCGCTTAAATGAGGTTGTTTTAGATTTAGAAAACCCCCCCCTTGTAAGTCACTAACTGCACCTGAATTTCATCCTACCCTACGTGCACGACATTCTAATGATGATATCGATTCAAAATTGACATTCATCACTCTGCATTAACATGATTATAATCAAACATTTCAAAGCAGCTTTTCTATAATCTATAATCTTCATTTTGTTCCCTTTGGCTAATTATATGGGAAATATTGATTAATGCAGATGATGACTTCATATTTTATGTTGATTGTATTTTATAACACTATCATTCATTTCTTGTTTTTCTTTCCCAGGCATGTGATTCCCACTCGGACGAAATTGACGAGTGTGAAATGAGACCACCTTCGAAATAGACCACAACTACCAGGTGCAGAGAAAAAACACAATGAAAGATTAAAACTGGTACGTATTCATAGCAATAAGAGCCTTTTGTGAAATGGGTAGCTTGCAAAGCGATTACAGAACATCTGTGCAGTGAATAGGGAAGCCGAATACTTGAAATGCTTGGCAGACATAGCTTCAGACCGACTGGCGCCAGTGAGTCTGGCAGAGTCGTGTTGTGTTCAGATTGGCGAACAGGTGTTCAAAAACACTACCGTATAACACACCGCATGTGACCACAGCCAACGAGCAGGCGTGGGGAGTGATTGTACGCAAAGATTACCGTACAGCGGGGTTCATTTGCCGAATTTCACATGTACGCACGAAAGTGTTGGGGTTAAAGGTCACCACTGACATGCTAAATTGTTAATGATAATGAATTATAATTTTTATTACTCCAAATTCCAATTTAGGCTTTATAATGTTTTAAAACCCAAACTTTTATGGTCCACTTTTATGCCATAACAATACAAGACAAATGTTATGGTAAAAGGTTAAATTGTTAATGATAATTAATAATAGTTTTTATTACTATTTATTGTTTTATACCCCAATCTACTCTAGGACTTAACAATATTTTAAAATGTTAACTTTTATAACTTAACACAACACTTAGGAGGGACTGGGTTAAATGTTACCACTGACATGATTATGAATTCTAATTTCTCTATTACCCCAATCTAGGATTTTATTAATATAATAAATATTTAAAAAAACATAACTTAACAATACAAGTGTTAGGGTTAAAGGTCACCACTGACAGGCTAATACTTAATGATTATGAATTATAATTTTTATTAACCCAATTTAATTTTTTTAAACAAAATCTTATAACTTAACAAAACAAGTGTGAGGGGTAAAGATCACCACAGAATTGTTAATGATAATTATAATTTGTATTAAGGTACCCCCATATCTAGGACTTAAAAATATTTGAAACAAATGCTAACTTTTATGAACAAGTGTGATTTAAAAAAAGTTCTGCTATTCATTGTTTCTTTATAAATTATTATAACACATATAACTATTTTAGTGGTTAGAACTTTAGTAAGGTGTTAAAACAAATGACATGGATGAAAATAGATTTTAAATTGAAAAGTTCAAACAGCACTTTTACAAATACGTCGTCACAAGATACACGTTTAATTAATCATCTAAACGTTACTAAAACCAAACCCGTGAAAGCCCAGTGTAGATTATATGACTACATAGCTACATGTCCTGTTTATTATAATAAATGTAACATGTGTAATAAACAGCTAGTTAAGAGTTAAATGTGTTATAAATAATAGTATATTTAACAGTATGTGTTTAATGTATGCGTTCTGTTCTTGACGTCATGGAATGCTTTTATGAATAAAGTTTTATCACTTTCTCTTCAATACTAAGATGTTTTAGTATTTTATTTTTAACCATGAATCATCGATTGGCTATTATAACACACAGTGAATCCATCTTCCCATGTTATACATTTAAATTCATTTGACATAAAATAAAATGAGAAAAACGTGTATTAAATGATCTATATATTTTTTTATTATCAAAACAGTTTTAGTTTTTAAATCGGGCCATTGCTAAATTAAATAAATATAAAACTAAGCAATTTTATATACCAATATTTAGCAATATCTCTGAATGTCCCCCCCATTTTTAGTTTAATGTGTGAAGCGTGAAGCCTTTTCCAATCGTTGATGTACAGTTAAATAATTGAAGAATACAAAATAATATTTCTTTCAATTTTTGACAGTTTAATAATTTAGGTATAAAATAAGTCAATTGTTTTGGTAAAGTTTGCTTAAGCAAATGTTTATTTTTTATTAAGAAACTTATATTTATCTGTACATTGAACATGTAATTTTCAGAAAGTTCATGATTTTATGTACACTTTCCATAATTATAATTCTTGAAAGGAATTAAACAACCGAAAAAAATACGTTTCTATCAACTTTAACATATGATTAATTTTTCATTCTCTTTATGTTTTTCAGGTGTTGTCATTCCTGAGTGTTGCGACTACGGATGACTTCTGCAGCGGGTTTTGATAAAATGTTCCATCCATTCATGGAGATTTAAGTCTGCCTACTGCGAACAGAAGCTGCTCATGAACGTGTGATGGCAGGAGCACGAATTCCTACACTTGATGTGTCAAGAACTGACTTGCTGACCAGACACGTTTCATCACACACTGGATACATCCAAACAGCTCAGTTTCAGTGTAATGTTAAGACACTTGCTCAGGTTTCACAGTTATGATGAATGTGCTTCACAAACGAACTTCACAAACGAACTTCACAGATGAACACTTTGCCATAGTCACTGGTCAATTTCAACTTCACGGCCAATCAAATGTCACAACTTTATGAACACTTTGCCATAGTGACTGGTCAATTTCAACTTCACGACCAATCAAATGTCACAACTTTATGAACACTTTTCCATAGTGACTGATCAATTTCAACGTCATGGCCAATCAAATGTCACAACTTTATGAACACTTTGCCATAGTGACTTGTCAATTTCAACGTCACGGCCAATCAAATGTCACAACTTTATGAACGCTTTGCCATAGTGACTGGTCAATTTCAACTTCATGGCCAATCATATCTGACGAATGTTCATTTCACTGGAGATTATTGTTGTCAAGTCTGTTGACAATGTTTTATCGAACACAAAAGAGATTATTCCCGACCCTACAGCAGTGCTGTTCTATTGTTCTTATCGTATATTTTGTATTTTTGTAAAAATGTTGTTATTTATTCATTTTGTTGACAGTTGTGTAAATATGCTTAAGCAATGTTGATTTTTTAAGAAAGAGAAAAGAAAAAACAAAATCCTAAAAAAATAAACAAAAATTTCAAAGAAAATAATTGTTGTTATAAAATTATATTCAACAATGAAATAGTTTCATTTTATTATATATAACTGCATATTTTGTTGATATTCCAAGCTCCTTTGACATTTGTTGGTCATGCAAATGTTCAACGTAGTTGAATATTTTACACGGTGAAAAATTAAAATACTTAACATTCGTGAATGGCCATCAATAATTTCACTAGTATTATATAGTAATAGACTTCCAGATCAAGGGTTTACAAATTCAACTTCAAGACCAAGGGTTTACGAAGTTGATGGACACATATTTAATGTACTTCCATCACCAAATATGTTCAAGCATGCTGCTCTGATCTATGACAGGGTATCATACTTTGCCAGGTGCCCCAACCAGAATGATAAGTGTGGGGAGTGTGCACAGTTTAAATATCTATTTATTTTTAATCTGGTTTTATCTAAGACATGCTGTTAAATGGGGAAGGCCAGAAGTGCATATCACCTACGTCTCAAGGCACTCTTGGTCTTGTATGTTGTGTACAACATTAAACTCTTAGATTTTGTTTTATGTTGCTTTAACAAGTCTTCGTTTTAAAAACACTATACCAGAATAATCTGAATTGGATGCTATTTTGGTTCCCCTACTTTGGGAAACTTATTTACAAGAATACCAACACATAGCGCTGTTTGTTGGTAGTGCTATTATGAAATAGTACAGAAACAAATTATACATCGTATATTTTGGAAATAATGTTAAACGACACTCAACCTAATGTTTATCAGGTCATCTTGTTCAGAGCCAGGTTATAATATATTCCGTTCATAGGCGCCATTTATGGTTCAAGTCATCCACTGCGTTCGGGATTCTTGGTCATCATAAGAAGAAACCGCCATTATATACTATTTCCAATAAGCAGCAATAGATCTGTTGTATGTACTTACATACACAGGACAGTACGTACCACGGCCTTTGTTGAACAAATTCTGTACCAGTGGCAGTAACACTAATGGAAACAGAAAATAATTCATTTGTAAATGGGCAACCAAGAAGGATTGATCCAACGACCAACTGCTTCCAAGGTTGACGCTCTACCCAATGAACTATGCCACGGTCTGACTGTATATTATGATATGGTACCTAAACTTATGTACGTTGTATGTTACGCAATGGTACAGAAATGAAAAAAGTAAAGTTTGTTTTATTTAACGACGCCACTGAAGTACATTAATTTTTCTTATCATCGACCCATTTCTTAAAGGAATTCCTCAGCCACCACATAAGCTACTCTTTTTCGATAAACAGCATGGGATCTTTTATATGCATTTTCTCACAGGGGAATCGCATACCACGGTCTTTGATGAACCAGTTGTGGACCACTGGTTGGAACGGAAAATACTCCAAACTGAAAATGGATCCACCGAGAAGTTATTTGGTCACCTCAACCGGTTTAACGTCTATTTTCAAAACAATTGTTATAGAACACGTCCATCTTGAGCCCCAGTTATGACCACTACCATCACTGCGATCTAAGACAGGTGGTACACATATATATCTGCAGTTAGGCCTAGTTATTACATATCTATAGAACATTGAAACACCTGCTTTTATAATTGAATAGCATCTATAATAGATCTTTACACAGGTGTGCGATATCATTTTAATTAATTTAATTTCTTGTTGAGGTTATCCATCAACATTTATCACACTTTATAAAAATACCTATTCAAATACATTGTTGGGTTTTCAGGTGGCAGAAATAAAACTATTGATTGCGACTATTTCTGAAATTCAATAGCCAATATAGATCAAAGGTATTCCCCGCTTGAAATGAAATGATATGCTTCCATGGATTGGAAGCTTTAGTTAGATATGTTGTGTTGAATTGTATGCGTACATTTAACTGGGGTAGGCTTCTGTGATCTTACATCATGGCTTACATTGGTTGTCTGTTGTCAAGAAAAAATATGCCTTGACTTAATATTTTTATTACTTGAACCCTACTAGAATCCAAACTGACATTACAATGATACAATATGCTGATCTTGTCCAGAACAGTGAAGGTGACCGATAAAACATAATGTTACTTCTCGAAACAATTCAAAATCAAGGAGCTGGACGTAGCTCAACCGGTAGCATGTCGGTTATCGGGTCAATTCTTCTCAGTGGACAAATTTATAGTTTGGACGATTTTCCATTTCATTCAATGGTATGTGCTGTTATGTCTAAGAACGTGCATATAAAGAACCTCTTACTCCGTATCTGAAAGAGTAGCCTATGTGGTGCAAGGGGATTTAATCTAAAAACAAAACGCCCGCCTTGGAAGTTGTCGGTCGTCGGATCGATCCTTTTCAGTGAACCCATCAGCAGTTTGGGCGATTTTCTGTTCCAACCAGTGCTTCTCAACTGGTTCATGAAAGGCCGTCGTTTTATTGTTAAAGTGACCGTATTGTTTTGTCCTCTTAATGACGTCAAATAACTTTCATAATGGACTTGTGACAACGTTGTAAACACACGTAGATATGAATGCAGATTTTCTTACTTTGACATCAGATATGGGCGTGTGGTTGGTATCTAGACAATCTTTACAGTGTTTCACGACATAGGGCAAAGAGAAACCGACACGAACTAAGCAACAATCAACATAATCAGGCTTTCTGTACAAACATGTACAAACACAAAACAAACACCATAGCCCCTCCCCCATCGCAGTGATCCATTATCTTTGATTGTTTCCCGTCCCAAGAATTGCTTCACAACTGAAAAAGCCCGTATTATGTGTTATAACATAGATTTATGGGATAATGCATATGACCCCTTGCTACAAACTTTAATGGTACCAGGTTTTCCATGAAACTGTCAGAATGACCACATGTTTGATGTCCAATAGCCGATGATTAAACTATCATTGCTCTAGTGGCGTTGTTAAATTAAAAAGCTCAAGATATCATGAATATGCAGTGGCGGATCTAGGCGGGGGGAGGGGGTGCGGAGCAACTGGGCACCCCCTAAATTTTGCGATTTTTCTATTTTTTACATTGTAAATATTTTTGGGAACGTTTGGGGCCCTTAGGCTTTTCATTGGGTCCCCCCTAAATGAAATTTCTGGATCCGCCACTGATATGTAATATAAAACGCTTTAAGTATTAAATTAAAATCGCTGAAATTTCTATTTTGAACATTAAACACAAGCACTTTAAAATAGCTTGCTGAAAGGAAATATTTTCTACCCGTTATATAAGCGAACATCCGGGCTATGTGAAGCAGATTTCCTTGACCATTGATTAACTTGCGGATTTCCCTTAGTACCCTCACGCGCCAAGTGGTCACGTGTTATCCTGACTGATATACAAATACACCAGTCTAATTTTATTCTTAGTTATAATGCGGAGTTATACAACATACTAGAAAATAATTTATATTTTAGTTGAAAAATCTTGTAATCTAACATGTTCAGAAGTGTTCAAAATCATGAATTGTCCCGGACGCAGTGGATAACTAGAACCGTAAACCCTTCCTGGCGTCTACTATAACAACCTGGCTCTGAATGTAGACATTAAGTACTATAATCTGACCTCACCTAAGCATGAACGTTATATTATCCAACTAAAGTTCAAACACGCTGTGTAGGGAACCGGTTATTGAGTATACAGAGAGGGATGGATCCGATGACACATCGCATCTAAGGCGAATGCCATATCTCTCTCTGTCACGTCTTGCTACCCTACCGATAGAAAGAAAAGTTTGTTTTATTTAATGACGCCACTAGATCACATTGATTTTTAAAAAATCTTATCAGCGGCTATTGGACGTCATTAACAATTTGTGTACCACTGGTTAGAACGAAAAACAGCCCTAACTACATCTGGGTCCACTGATAGAGACCGATCAGACGACTGACCGCTTCAAAGGCTACATCCCGCCCCCTACCGATAGACTCTAGTGTGATGCCGACATTTGGATTAAAAAAACAGCCGTTAATAAGTGAGATTCGAACTCAGTACCATCCGACTCCAAGTGACCTGTCCACGGCATAATTCAGGTCGATGACTACCTAACCATACAACAGTTTCATTATGTTGTCACTGGTGTTAGGGATGGTCTTTCTGCAATGTGTTACCAAAGAAAAACACCTACCAACCACAAACGCCAGAATATTAAAACCACTTCTAGAAAATCCATTTACAGTATGGAAAGTGCTAAAGCTTTAATTAACTATGATTAACAGCGCACGGCCATTTACCTTAGACAAGAAAGTAAAATCGAATTATTCAACAAAAGCTGTATCTATGCCGGTGACACCTGTGTTATAGCTTATGTGATCATATTAAAATATGCTTTTTATTCTAGATAAGTTCATACACAATGGTAGGAGGCCACCTGGTCCCAGTGTGTCACCTTATACATTTATAAATGAGCGTGATGAGAGTGGCATGGCAAGCATTAATTAAAATATTCATTTCTAATGAACACACGTGGGCCCATATTACAAGCTGTTCCCATTCGGTGTTTCTTAATTTTATTAGATTTTTCTTTTTTTTGTATTCAAAATGGTCACAAACCAGATCCATTTTGGGACCAACGAAATATGCTGGTTTAGATAGAGAACCGGTATCTATAGACAGATTTTGATCCAGTGTTGTGGCTGGACGGGACTTTGAAATCATGCTGGTTTTCACAGAAATCCTGATTAGACAAATGTTGGTTTAGACAGAGTGACGGTAGACAGATGTTATTCAGCGTTATGGAGCTGGACGGGTCTTTGAAATCGTGCTGGTTTACAGAGAAATCCTGATTAGACAAAAGTTGGTTGAGAGAGATATAGAGAGAAAGAGAGAGAGAGCGAGCGAGAGAGAGAACCAGTCATCATACTGATTACATTAATATCATCATCATCATTATCATCTTTATCATCATCGTCATCATCGTCATCATCATCATCGTCATCACCAACAGCATCATCATCATTAAGATAATTTAGATCAACAACAGCAGATATACAATAAATGCAACAACAACGTCAACGACAACAACAACATGCTGAACATAAGGAAAATATTTAGTCTGAGAACATGTGACGGTATGCAGTGTGGTGAAAATAAAGCCGTTTGCCCGGTCAGTGTCTGGTGTATACTATTTGTGGACTGCTGCCACCTGAGTAAATATGTTTGTATCTGAGCAAAACGTACAGGTAGCTAGCATTTCGTTCCGGACCTGCATGCGCATGCATTGCATTCGTACAATGTAGAGAACCAATTTTCTTGAAATAACAAACAACCAATACAGTTCGTCTATTGGCTATATGGTTTAATATCAGCACCAAGACGCTATATTAGTTTTAAACCACTCTCTCCCCCCGCCCACCAATTTCTAAAAAAAATTGTTATCCTCCACCAAACAACAAACATTCGAATGTCAAAGTTAATGAGTTAATGGCAAACAAAGGGACATAATAAGAATTGACTTTTTAACATAAACACATTAACTTCATTGGAAGTAGGGACCCATCTGCTGTTTGGGCTATTTTCCTTTCCAAACAGTGGTCCACAACTGGTTCACGAAATGCCGTGGTATGTGCTGTCCTATCTGCGGGAAAGTGCATATAAAAGATCCCTTGCTGCTCATCCAAAAGAGTAGCCTTATGTGGCGGCAGCGGGTTTTCTTTAGCAGAAATGTGTCAAAATGACCATACAAATGACGTGCAATAGCCGCTGATAATAGGGAGGGGGGATAAATAACTTTTTTTTTAATTCAAACAAAACCCCCCTGCAAATCATGGTATGCCATATTAAAAATGTCTTAAACCAACTTACAGTATAAAATTCTGTGTCTTACCCCCATGTACAGGTATGTTGAAAATATGAGTTTTTTTTAACCATTTTCGCTGGTTTGCAGTGTAATGTTAGTCAGGTGGCTTAGGGATTTTATGTGGACACGGCGGATAAAAGCACCAAATTTTCATGATAGGCACTAGTATAGGGATCAACAAATGGCTATGCTCCAAAAAATATTTTGGTAGGAAAGGGGTTTGGTGGCCATTTTTCAAAATGGCCGCTCGAAAAAACTGCAAACCAATATAAAGAGCAAGAAATAATTGATCAATCTTTCTGAAATTTGGTACGAAGGTATAA
>JAUTWP010099615.1:0-11980 GCA_033042655.1 Cyathermia naticoides
TGTGTGTGTGTGTGTGTGTGTGTGTGTGTGTGTGTGTTTGTGTGTGTGTGTGTGTGTGTGTGTGTGTGTGTGTGTGTTTGTGTGTGTGTGTGTATGTGATGGATGTATGGTGTGATGTATATGTGAGTGTGTGCGTGTGTGTAACATTTCTAAGAATTTATTTATTTTAAAAGATATGAAGTTTTAATTGTAAAAATGGCTATAATAGCTGAACATGCATTACAGAATCTAAACTTCTTTTATTCCGTATTGTTTATGGCTTTAGTATCATACACGTGTGTGGGTTAGGTGGTCGTAAAACCACTGAAATAGCATTCGATACTGACATTGACATACATGTACATATCACATTTCAGGTAAAACAAAATGCAATATAAATTGATCTCTGCCGCATATCGCATCCAATACACCGGATGCATGCTAAAGCTTCTTTGCAGTTTGTTCAGATCTTCTCAGATTGAGGCTAACCAAGAATTCAATGACTGGCAGTTAGTGAACGGTTACGTACTGGAAGTAACGACGTTATGGTCAATGTGTTAAAACTGGTGTACATAACAGTAATTGCGCCGCGACCCGTGGCTTGCAAACTGGTTTTCAGGAGACATTTACTAATTAATCTAATGGAAGGCAAAGCGGGCGAGCGTATGTCAATAACGCCGTTAGGGCTCGGATGTCGTTCAGAGCAACTCGTGGCACACGCAGAACACATAATACCAGTCACTCTGATCCTTCTCCAGACTTCAAAACGTGCGCGGCCATCACGTTAGAAAAGTTACCACTTTGGTCAGATACTTCATGCTTATTATCCAATACTAGGATTTCAGACACCGGCGAATTTGGTGTCCGATATTCCATAGTGAGCCTCTTGACATAATAAAAAATCAGTAGCCCACTAGGCTACCAGCTTTAGAAATCTGATAGCCTGAGACAAATTTTGGTAGCTAAAATACCCTCGGCTACCGTTAAGGTCAAGAAAGTCTGGTGTAACAACTCCACCATATACACTCATCGCCAACTAAAGGAATATTTATTTTAACAGCACCTAATATATTGTGTAATATAATGGTGTCATACATAGTTTCTCATAAACATATTTTACATGTAACTTTCCAGACAAGAGAGCACACGCCACAACTTTTGATGAACCAGTTATGGACCACTAGCTGGAACGAAAACTAACCCAAATTGAAAATAGGTCCACTGAGAAGGTTCGACCCAATGACCGACCGCTTCACAGGCGGACTGGATTGAGCTACATCCCGCTGCCAGTCATTATTAACACACAAATATGCTTATCCTTATTATTTCACTTTGCTTACTTAGATGGTAATCCTCAGTGTTGTATTTGTGAAACTCATTGTGCATAAGACATTAAAACATACCTAACAGCCTTTTACGTTTAACTGACAAATAGCTTTTATATACAGCGTACCTCGTCAATATTTAATGAGAATTTCACACTGGATGGACGCCAGACGAGAAAATTTTAAGAGGTGTATAAAACAAAAGCATTAGATGTCATCTGTATTATCTCTCCAGGGAGCCACGCGGCAACTTTGAGACGATTTTAAGCTGCACACAAAACAAACTCAACAAACAATACATACTAAGTTTAAGACTTAAGCTTACACGATTCTCGTGACGTTAAACAGACCTTCAGGCTTTACCTTATGTAAGACAATGTCATGAAATAATACATAGAATGTCCAGAGTTATTAGTTTCACCATATGGCCATCAAAGAAAAGCAACGTTTTGTGGCAAGAAACAATACAGTAAGAAGAGAAATGTTTTATTTAACGATGCCACTAGAGCACATTGATTTTTATCTTATTGGACGTTATACAAAAAAATATGATAATTTTGACCCGCTACCGCCACTTTGGCTACTCTTTTTGATAAGCAGCAAGGGGTCTTTTATATGCACTTTCCAACAGACAGGGGAACACATATCATGGCCTTTGATGAACCAGTTGTGGACTTAGAAAAGGTACCACTGAGGAGCGATTCAGTGACCGATCGTTTCAAAGGCTGTAACGATACCGATTGAGCTCCGTTCTGCACCATTGTTTAACGACACCCTAACACAAAAATAAGATCGGCTATTGGGTGTCATTCTGTGGTGAAACTTAAATAATTGTTTTAAAATAAATTGTGTAAATGTCTGAAAACAATTCAGAATCTAATAAAATTAGTAAGTAAATTTACTTGAATGGAATGGAATTTGTTAACGTGCTTACATCACAAAAGTATTCAAGCACGCCCCTCCTGAGCACGGCATCTGGTTTTCCGGATACCCTACCCAGAACGAGATGGTTTTACTTGCTTCAACTTGAAAATCAAATTAAAAAAGACAAATGATTTTAATGCTATTGTGTTTGTAGTTTTTATTATTACAATATGGTATATAAGATGAGGAGGACTGATTGCAATTTCAATGAGATTTATTTAACTTATAAAAATGTTTAAGCACGTTCGTCGCTCATCCAAACTCAATCTTCAAAGGATTTCAGCTGTTAAAGTCTGACACAGCACTCAAGGCGTGCACGGAGTTAACGTGGTTTGTTTTATTGGACGGTGTGTTTAAAATGACGTTTATGACTACGCCACGGGGAAGGATAGATGAGCTCAGTATTGTGCAATCAGGTTGTAGGAACCTCTGTTATATGCAATTGGGTTAGCCCGTTTGATGTGCTGGCGTCATCAGAAGAAAAACGTCTATAACAACCATATAATCTACACTTAGTCCTTTTTATGAAAACTCTGAAATTAGTGTTTACTTTTCTAAAAGTCTTCGTCAGAGACTCCATCGTAACCGAGTCATGACGAAAGGCAAGTTTCCACCAAATTGACTTAAGCATTGAGAATATTTATCCAAGGATATTCGATCCCTGAAATATCGAATCGTCACCGTTGAAGACAGTGATTAGAGTTTCCTCTAAATGAGTCCGATTCTTCGGTCTTATTACGAGACTGTTTCGTTACGGCTCCGTGTAATTAGACAGTTCATTACTGTTCCCGCGCGGGCGAGCTACCCGTCTTGTTCCCCGCCATAATGGTCAGTGAAACGGGAGCCGTGCTTGACAAACCGACTCTTCCCGATCTATTGATACTGGTCATCAATCAAATTGGCTGTTACTATTTAGCTAACTAAACTTATCGATTAGCCTGCCCTTCCGTAATCTCCAGCACGTGACATCTAAAGTAAACGTGGGTACAATGGTACAGTGTGTGAAGGCAAGATGTGTTTGAATGGGCTGGGATCAAGCTGTTCAGGCATTGACTTTCTTAATAAAAAGTTTGATTAGTAAAGTTTATTTTATTTAATGACGCCACTAGAGCACATTGATTTTTATCTTATCAGCGGCTATTGGACGTCATTACTATGGTAAGTTTGACACATTTCTTTTAGAGGAAACACGCTGCCGCCACATAGGCTACTCTTTTTGATAAGTAGCAAGGGATCTTTTATATGCACTTTTCCTATATGCACGAAGAGCGTATACCGGTAGCTCCTTTAACCGCGTGTATCCTCTAACCAGCGGATGGTTTGCATATAGACATAAGGTTTAAAGAGTTGAACACGTTTAAACTTGTACAATATTCAAACATATGATCCCTGGCCAGGTAACTTTATTTACCTGCTTCTATCAGAGAACTTTTCAAGCACGCTTCAATTGTGAGAAGCCTCTGGCAAAAGAAAACCGGCCGTTCCCAATGGAAATAGCATAAAAGAGAATACATTAACTTAAACACAAAATACCAGGCATTTAGTTTTACACATTATTATAAATAAGTATCTAATAAAAAAGTGTTTGTAACTGACCTAATTATTTTTTTAAGGGGGAGAGGAGTTGTTATAATTCTTTATAAACGATTCTACTGGTTAAAAAAGATAATGTACTTACGTTTTTTTTATTTTAAAACCACCACATATTGTTTACCATCGTTAACCATCATCCTTCATGAAACAACAATTTCAGTTTTATGAAAATGTACCATCATGTTCCGTGGTATGCAATCAACATGAAGCCGATACATAATAGTGTAAATGATTTTAACTGCACAGAGTCTCGAGTTTGTATTCATTAACAATGTGTTTGAATAGTGTTCTGGTGAAAACTTTATATTAACTTCCCACTTCCAAATCTAGTCTTTAAAAGTGGACGAAAGTTATAAGAAAACGCACCCTGGAGTTCAGAAAAGAAGAGCATATCCTGTCCTATTAGCTGGGTTCGTTATTTATGTGACTTTTAGTTGTAAATTTGCTTGTTTTAAGAAAATGATGAAATCGTATAAAAGCATCGATTGTGCGGAATGCGCCATTACCGTGTTATGTAGTTCACTAGAGGACTAGTTTAAACGAGAGGGAGCGAGGCTTGTCGTAACGTGGTGCATTAAACGAGAGTTTATACAGGTTTTTATAGCTTTTTTCTACATCACATTCACTGAAAGACGACGTGGCAAACACATTTGTCAGAAAAATTGTCTCATATTCAGAAAAGAAACCCATCGATCAAAACATTGCACTGCGAGCTTCTGATATACAGCCATCATGACTACTGCTAGAACTGTTTCCGTTGTGTATATAATCCCGTTTAGTGTAGTGCTTGTAAATGTATAGAAGTGGTACACGTTTTAAAAATGAGACCAATTACTTGATATAAATCTGTCTGTAAAACAATGTACAGAAGTCTTTATTTAATTTTATAAGAAAACCATCAGTATAACTATCATATAGCCCCGATATTCTATTTCAGTGTTTATTTATTCCATCTAAAATACTTGTAGGATCGGGGATTCTTTTCAAGACAAAAATTTAATATTCTAAGATTCTAACCAATATGTCTTCAAATGCATTTTAGTTTCCTTATTACTGATATTAGGTTGTTTAAACGAAAGAGTTGTACTTAACACTCACTGTGTAAAGGTTTTTCCTTTTTTAACCTGACAGCCCTAACTACTATCATTATGTTCATCACTACCATCACCCATATGCACCGTGTGTATCTTAGAAGTTTCGATTTTCTTTCGTGAAACATTATTAATAAAAATTATACAAACAGAATATGACAGCAAGCAGTACTGTATTGCAGGAAGATACACATACGTGCGTTCGAGTCGCCCTGGCCCCCACACTATGTGACCCAGAGACCTGAGACATGTCACAGCGTTGATTAAAACACGATCCAAGCGTTAGAGGCGAACTGCGGGCAGGCAGAATATCGATGGCATGCTTTTAAGGAAATAACATGCAGTTTCGAATATTAATCATCAAGTAATCCGACAATCTCAGCCAGAATCGCTAAAGAAGCGTACAAAATGAATTTCGTGCTGAAACGATCATCGAAACCCATAACTTATCAAATTTGCGTACTTGGTTAATTCCGCATCGAGCACTTTTCTTTTGTATCTATTGCGCAGAGAAACATCACTTGCGGTTCCTGTTCAAAACAGGATTGAGATTAACGCGTTTTTTCTTGTTCTGCGCACAAATCAGATTAATTGTTTTAATAATGTGCTATACAGTTTGTCAATATTTCTTTTGTCATTATACACACAGATAAATATATTATACGATATAATAATTACATGTATAATGTTCATAAAATATGTTTTAAGTCTAAGAGATAATATTTCCTTATATACCCATTTTCTTTTCTTTTTTATATGTTTTTGTTGTTGTTTTGTTGTTGTTGTTTTTTTTGTTTTTCGGTGGGGGATTGGGAGGTGGGGGATAATAAATAATATAATATTAACAATACTTGTATTTTGATGCAGAATCTGTAAAACAAGAAACCCTATAGGCCTATGTTTGTTAAATTATGTCAGACAGACAATCTAGGAAGTTGATTTGCGTTCATCCGAACTCATAATTTAATAAGCGGCTATTGGGTGTCGAACATGTCTTCTTTCTGCAAGCGGTATTTCCATTCACTTTCCCACAAACAGGACAGCACATACCACATCATTTGATGAACAAGTTGTATGATAAATGAATACAATCATCTTTCTAATGTTTTAAAAATTAAAACGTAATTGTTTATTGTTATTTATTTGGTTTAATGTTTAAATATGTATACATGTACATGTATTTTCATCTACAGCTGGAGTGTTGTAGTCATAATAAAACGTGTCTGTGTATAATTTTAATTTCATTATTTATCCATGGGTATAATACCTTAGGTTATTGTTAATTAGCTGTTACCATATTTCAAATAGTGTTGAAAAACCACGGTCTTGATGCTTTGTAATACCTCGAAATCAGGAAGTAACATATGCTCGTATCTCAAAATAAAGGTCAATATAATTATATTTAAAAAAGAAAAAAAGTGATATCAACCGGAAAGACGTTACAGCATTAACTCTATACTGGCACGGCGAACGGAAGTTTATGTCACATGGTTGAGAGTGCGCATGACATGTGAGATATTCGAGATCGATCCGACTCGGTTCGTTTGTTTCCGTTGATTATTCCTCGCCCCGGCCATTACACTGTGATTTTATTGTTCTTCATTGCTTACAAAACCTCTTACTGCTATATATTTACTCAGATAAACCTATTTGTGTGAACAGTTTGTTTTTGTCTAGTACATTGTATTAGCATATCTAACACACTGGATTTCCTGTTGATATCAAGTCTCCAATGTTGTGTATAATTATTTTGAAATGCGTTGATCTATAGCGTTGCTACTGCAGTGAACAAAAGTATGAGTTAAGTTAGGGAAACATAAGGACACGGTAATGTCAAAATGATTTTTCAGTGGTTTTGATTGACAGTATCCACGAACATACGCATACGATATGAACATGGGTATACTGCCATTCAAACCCATGCTGTATGCCATAGTAAGAAACCATAAGAAAATAATGTTGTGAATGGTACATTTGAGCCATCTACTCTTCCTGATGGCGTGACCAGTTCCAACATTCTATCTGAATACGCCATGGATACAATAATGGTCAAATATTTGGAATAAAATTAATGTTTAAACTAAAATAAAATTAAAAATAATTAGCCACACCCAGGGCTGATCTATTGTTATGAGTAAAAGTAAAATTGTTTTATTTAACGACGCCACTAGAGCACATTGATTTTTTTTAAATCTCATTATCGGCTATTGGGCGTCAATCATAATTAGTATGGTCATTTTGACACATTTCTTTTAGAGGAAACCCGCTGCCGTCACATAGGCTACTCTTTCCGATAAGCAGCAAGGGATCTTTTATATGCAATTTATCACACACATGACGACACATACCACGGCCTTTGATGAACCATTGTTTGGAACGGAAAATAGCCCAAACTGCAGATATTATTGTCATGAGATCCTATTTATATTTCTGTTACCAAACATACTCGACGATACAAATGCACAGGAGCCGAGTAATTAACGGATTACCGGGAAGGACACTGGCAGTCTCATGCCAAGAACCGCCCCTGACATCATGTGTCTGAATGACATTATATTGGATAACGAGTACCACTGTGGTAATACCGTGGAGCTGTTCTTACCATGTCACTCTGACCTCTTCAGCGAGCCCAGCTTTGATGTGGTTGAGTTTTTCACGAATGAGATAAATTGTGTTTGAGATGTGGAAATAGGGGATTATATTGGGCTCATTGTAGTCAATGAACGTGGGAAGATTGACGATGCAGTGCTATAGTAGCTAACCATCCATGGTAGGGGAGACATGATGACGATAGGAGAACGTTATACAGGTTATTGTCATATTCCACGGTGAACACTGCATCTGATAATGTGTACGAATGGCCTTGTCGTCACTTAAAACACTTTTATGGTCACTCAAGGCTGAAAAGACATCAAGTATAACATCGCCCATGTTATTGTAATGACGTTATTCAGCCGAGGGTCAAGTCAAAGGTTTTAACGCCTACATTCAGAGCAACCTGTTATATCAGACACCTGCCATCTTTGTTGTCCAAGGGAAGAGTATTGAGTCCATGCTTTAAAGGTTTTATAAGCATGGGTTCACACATCATGTAACGTCTGTACATTAGCATTGTAAATTATTGTACAACATGAATTGGTAATATTAACACTAAGAATGTATCACGGTGGATCCTTTGGAATTCCTGCTATTGTCAAAATCATACAATGTAACATATCTATTGATCATATCAGATGTTTAGTAGATGCTAGGCAAGCCAATCTTTAAATAAAACATTGTCAGACTAGATGGCACTAGTCTTAATAGATTGAATTTGCATGGTTGTAGGTTGAACTGATATTCATGCTTACATCCTATTGATGTTTTAGTATGCTGTCATTGGCACACCTCAGCTTTCTGGACCGTCTGACCAGGACAGGTGTTAATATGTGTAGAAGAGAGAAACCCGTATTTGCTATACTCGTGTGGGTAATCGTATATATAAATAGCAAGGGATCTTGTATATGCAATTCATCACAGGCATGACAGAACAAACCAAGGCATTTTAAATTAGTTATGCGCCACATGCTAGACTTTGTCTCCTCTGGAATAATATGTTTTAAAGTGCATGTGTTCTACATTTGCGGCTGGAAGCCTTGGAATCAATTATGTTATAGGAAATGAAGGACACACAGCGACCTAAATCTCAGTCGTTAGCTCTTTGCAAACGCTGGAATGGTATCGTCTCAAAATTGTCCGATCAAATTCAATTAAATTTGCCAAGAAACTTATCAAAAATGTTGCACAAGTCGTGGCAATATCGCTGTGACCTTAGCCTCGTTTTGACAGAGATCGCTGAGACTTTAGCCTCGTTATGACAGAGATCGCCATCAGTCAGACGACATGGAGGTCTCGTGCAAATCAATTCGCGAGCCATTACCCGCCAAACTGATCGAGCACGTTTAATGTTGGGGTAAATAGTCGCACAGAGGGAGCGTTCCCTAACGTGGATTATAAAATTCACATGACTGTTGAAAAATAAAGTGATTTAGTGCTCCTTAACTTCCAGTTGGTGGCCTTTTCATACAGTGCTTGACGCTAATTTGTACAAACTGCCACAGATGGGGTCGTTAATGTTGCTAATTTAACCGAATGTTGACATTATAAATCGTTCTTTGCTGACAGCAAGTAAAACAAAAGTGGCCTATAACTATTGAGCACTTCCAGATCCAAGTAGGTATAGGTAGTTCCGGTTTTTCAATTTCTCAGAATATTTATTATTATTATTCCATGTTTTCGCTTTCAAGAAATCTATAAATTATGTTTGTTGTGAGTAACCAAAAGAAATACTTCTATGACAAATACATGTACATACAAGTGTATTCAAAATACAATCAAAATTCTTTAAGTGGAACATAAAACGATTGATAAAACTGTTCTAGGTGTATGTAGTTAGAAATACATGTATGCATTAATCTTGCTAAGTGTTTAGTTCATTCATTCCTAGTACATAACAGAATATGTTGGGTATTAGAGATCAAAAAAGTAAAAACAGTTTTATTTAACAACTCCACTAGAGCACATTGATTTGTATCTTATCAGCTGCTATTGGACGTTAATCATATATGGTAATTTTGACACATTTCTTTTTTAGAGGAAACCCACTGCCGCCACATAGGCTACTCTTTTCAATAAGCAATAAGGGATATTTTATATGCACAGACAGGACAGCACATACCACGGCCTTTGATGAACCAGTTGTGAAGCACTGGTTGGAACGGAAAATAGCCCAAACTGCAGATGGGTCCACTGAGAAGAATCGATCCTACGACCGATCGCTTCAAAGGCGGGCACGCTACCGACTGAGCTACATTCCGCTCCTACCCCTTTCCAAATGGACATACCGAAGTTCAAACGTCTGTTGCTGTTGATAATGATGGTGATTTTGTTGTGGTGATGATGATGATGATGATGATGATGATGATGGCAATAATGATGATGATTCCCTTCCTCATATAACGCGAATGTAACAACAGAAGGGCTGAGACACATGCAGTGCTACTATTCAGGGAGTATGATGGTATTGGGGTTCGTCTGAGCCACATCGTTTGATTTCTGTTTGGAAATACTAGAAAGACTTCAGAAGCGGCAAGCCATAATTATGTGTATGAAGAGCGTTTAACGCATGTAACCACCTTTATCCTCTAACCATCGGGGTGCCATATGCATGAAGAGCGTTTAACGCATTTAACCACGTTTTATCTGCTAACCAGTGGCTATTTTGCATGTACGGTATAGAGAGTTAAACGCGTTTAAAATTATACGGTATTTGTGCACATGGACGCTGATATTTTGCATGTGATGTATAGAGATAAACGGGTTTAAATTTATGCGATCCTGGTATATATGGCTCCAAATGTTGTTTATTTGGTTAATTGTGTCTGATGGATGACTGTTACGGTTTTGAATCTTCAGCACTTGAACTATTTAGACTACGTCACGCATACTTTGGTAGGGTATCCGCCTGTGATGCGGTCAGTCAGTGGATCGATCCTTCTCAGTGGACCCATCTGCAGTTTGGGCTAATTCTCATTCCAACCAGTTGTCTACATCTGGTTCACTAAAGCCTGTTATAGGTTGTCGTGTCTGTGGGAAAGTGCATATAAAAGTCTCTTTTGCTGCTTATATAAAGTAGCATATGTGGAGGAAGCGGGTTTCCTCTCAAGAAATGTGTCAAAATGATCATATATATGACGACCAATAGATGATGGTAAGATTAAAAAAATCAATGAGCTCTACTTTACTTTACTGGTTGCATCCTCACCATCTCCCTCCATCGCTGAATACCTTTCCGTGCCCGCCTTTAAAGCGGTCGGTCGTGGGATCGATCCATCTCAGTGGACCCAGCTGCAGTATGGGCTATTTTCCGTTCCAACAAGTGGTCCACAACCGGTTCATCAAAGGCCGTGGTATGTACTGTTCTGTCTGGAAAAGTGCATATAAAAGATCCCTTGCTGCTTATCAAAAAGAGTATCCTATGTGGAGGCAGCAGGTGTCCAATAACCGATGATAAGATAAAAATCAATATGTTCCAGTGACGTCGTTAAATAAAACAAACTACTGTTACAGTGGCGAACCCAGGATGGTTAGCCACCCCCTCCTTTGCTGAACAATTTTTTTTATGTTCATTCCAAACATATTTAATGCATTCTATGAATTTCCTCGCAGTCAACCAAATCCAGCCACACCCCTTATTTAATTTCTAGATACTCTAAAGTCTATTAGAGTCTAATAATAAAAAATATTAAATGCTTGAAGGATGTTACCGCTATAGGCCTACTGTGTTCAAACTTATATCGGCTATCATTGAAACATTACTTCAAATTCAAACGAGTAGTTCTACTAAACACCACTGAAACCAAACTTTGCTTCTTTATCTTGCGGTTTTCAGTCCCTACGACAAAAAATAACCAATCGGAAATTATTACCCATAATTAGGCTAATGATGGACTACGTCTCCCCCCTACCCCAAAACCAATAATTTCTTTTTAGCTAAACAAAATACCTTCATAAGCACTAATCTTGTGTTGTAATTTAAGTTATTCAACGTTTCAAAGTAATAACTACTAAATGAAACGTGAAAAACATCAGTGGAAAAAGCTCCGAATGTCATTCGTGTAGCACGTGGAATGCTCGCACGAATACATCTCCAATTGATTGTGCAACGACCAACACGCACTCACGTGTTTCTTGACCTAATTTAAGCGCACGATGAAACGGATTGTTTAAAATAGTTCGGAAGAAACGTGCACTTAGAACGCAATTTGTATCAGGAGATTTGGTCATAACTGTATTTTGTGAAAGATTAGGTTTTTCTCTGAAAGTCCTTCTGTTTATTAGTCTTAAGTAGCCTATCTTCATAAGTCAAGGCTACATACACATTTGCGTAATATACATGTCTTGTCATCTTCAAAAATCAAGGCTACAACGACTTTCCTACACAAAAGTGTATGTAAAGTTTGTTTTGTTTAACGACGCCACTGGAACACATTGCTTTTTATCATCATCGGTTATTGGACGTCATTCATA
>JAUTWP010099837.1:0-11974 GCA_033042655.1 Cyathermia naticoides
CGATGCTGTGTGTTGTTTATGTGTTGACATGAAAACAGCGATGCTGTGTGTTGTTTATGTGTTGACATGAAAACAGCTATGCTGTGTGTTGTTTATGTGTTGAAATGAAAACAGCGATGCTGTGTGTTGTTTATGTGTTATTTCCTGATCGATACATTTAGCTTTAAGTAACCAACGACAGCAATGATAACTGTATTGATAATAAACAGACTATACATGTAATTAATTTATGTGGTTAAAATAAATAATACACAATCTAAGGTAAACAAAATTTAAAATAAATGTAATAATATAATTTAAATATCTTTGCTATGGTTCCATTATACATGTAATTAAATTACATGTATATACAGTGGCGGATCCAGAAATTCCATTTAGAGTGGGCCCCCAATGACTAATTTTTTTAAATTATTTCATTTTTCAGATAAAAATAAAATAATTATGTAATGTTATATTTTTAATTAAGGTGTCAAAATGTATTACGTGACACTGAATAACACCGATAAATTATTTAATTATGTTTTTGACAAGATAAAAGTATTATTTTTTTTAAAATAAGTTCTATAATAAATACAAAATATAATTACATTAATACATGTACGATTATTATTATTAAAAAACCCACACCTTTGAATACCCTTAGGTATTTATTTTTTTAAAGATCGTGATCAAAAACAATGTTGTTGTTATGACATCCCCTCACCAGGAACCCTAACATAATATATACGTCATCTAATTATATCAGCTAATGAAAAGCAGGGAAACTACCGACTGCCTGTTTAGTTCGATCGCGTTTCTATCTCAATAACCTATACTATTTCCTCATGCGCGTGATGCAAAAATATTGTGTATTGTAACGTTATTATAATATCCACGTTACGAAAACAGAAGAATGCAACATCCGATTCTGTAGAGAAATTAAAACTGTAAACTAAGTTACACGTCACTTCGTACTATGAGTAATCAGCGTCCCAACGTTTGAGTTGTATTTTGTTGCATGCCTACAACCGTCACGACAGAACATACCACTCTGAGCTGAGTCCGGCTCGATTTTCTCTTTATATATGTTTCTAAAAATAGCCCCCAATACACAGGGAAGCCCGACCAATGAGAACGGAGGAAAACGGAGGCTATGGACTATTTTTACCCAGTATAAAGTTTTCTGACATTGCAAAACTATTCAGAAACAAATCGGTTCAAGGATTTGCCTGTTGCATGCCTGTGTTTGAAAAGTTAGACACTCTTGCAGAATAATGACACAAGTTTTGGATCCGATGCTAGACAGTCAGTCAAAATTTACCGCAACATCGATATCAAAGTTTGATGACAACATGGAAACTGTAAGTACATGTGTTTGTTATAATACTATTTATTATTATTAATACGTATTTAATATTAAGTGTTTACTAACTTTTATTTTTATTTAGAAATGTAAAATGTTTAACTTATACAGTGTTATGTTTACATTATGTTTAGCATGTTGCAGAATCCATTGATTGTTACTATTATTTATTTATTTAATGATAAATTATGTATTACCTGGTATTGCCAAACTACTGCTCTAATATTTTATGTATGTAATTAGGACATATTTTAAAGACAGTAAGTTATGTTAATTATTTTAATTGAAAACATTTCGATTTATTTAAAACACATTGTAACATTTAGTTAATTTTACGCATCTAAGATTCTAAGCTGTCACATGCATCTAATTGTAAACCCATACTACCAACATATCTTCATAATCTTGTTTACAAAATTATAACATTTTATTTTGTAATAATTATACGTTTTACATGTTTTCAACAACAAATATTTATACAATAACCTTTTCTTTTTGTTTCAACATCAATTATTATAACTGAAAAAAACTATGCAGTTAAAATTAAAAAAAATAGTTATTTGCATGCAATTACAATTATTTCGTGTATTACTCCGCCGGCTGATGTTGGTATTCGTCTCATCACGCGTAATCTGTTATCATAGCAGCGGGAATTCGTCATTAGCCGTCTGCTTGAATACGAACTACGGTAAAGCATGAGCCGCTGTTGACCTCGTAAGGTCAAGCGAGACCACCGCTGACCTGGAACGCTGGGCGCACGTGGGGCGCTCGAGCGATATCAACATGAGGTCTTGCGTTTCATCTACATTTATGTCGCGTGCGTTGAACGCGGAAATCAGTTGACATGTGACCTGTTCGATGAAAGACTAGTGATCGCCTATCGATGTTAACATAATAGGATCAAAGATTGACATCTTGTTAGACGATTCAATCATTGTAGAAAAGCGCTTCGAGTGTCTGTGGTTGCTTAAACAGACATTGCTTGCTACAGGTGTAGGTTGTTCAAAACATTCTCTCCCGATTCTAGTGTTAGGAATTTTAAACACTAGACATTGAAATTTATTAAAATGGAATACTACTACACGGATAATACATACACTTCTCGTGTGCTTCAGCATTGCACGGTACGTCGTGAATTCATTTTATAAATATTTTTTAAACATTATTCCTAGAAATTACTTTTGCTTACTTCGTTGAAGATGAAACAGGCTAGTGAAGATATTCTTTTCAGATGTGAAAACTGATGATGCGTAGAGGGACTTAAACATTTAATACAGTTTCAATTTACTCCTGTGTAAGTGCTGGAAAAAATGTTAGGAATATATTTTTAAAATATTGATTAAAAAAGTTGAACTTTTTTAAAACTATTTTATTTGTTGTTTGTTATTTTAGCATTTGACTTATTATTTATTTGTTTATATTTTTCAGACATGGCAGGACTTCGAGCCACTGCTGTACTGTGACAACACTCCATACGAGAGCAGTATGGTGCAGATGATGGCCGACGCAATGAGAGCCAGCCCAGAGGTAAACATCCCATCTCCAGGGATGCCCGTCTCCCCTAGTGGAAGCACTGGTTCCGCCATCTCCAGCCCGGGAAGCAGTCCAAGCTACTCTGCCAGTATGACGTCACCAGGACAAATGTCGCCAGGCAACCAACAGTTGTCGCCAATGTCCCAGGATCAGTATGACGAGTTGCTAGATTTGGACTTTATTCTTAACAACACGTCGGAAGTCAATCTGTATCCTGAGGATACTGGAATGAAAATTAAACAGGAGCCAATTTCTGCACCCGAACCATTGCCAGATTTCCATTCCGCCTTTTTGGATATTCCAGACATCAAATTTGACAGCAGTGTCAATGACATTCAGTCGTCTCTCCACGACCCAAACATTACATCAATGAGTGTTGAACGGTTTAATAAGCGACCTGTGGATTGCAAGACGGTGATTCCTAAACAGGAATTCCCTCTTGCACAGCACCCCTGCGCCACCTACAGTGCCATGAACCTCATCTCCGCAGCGCAACAGATGTCTTTCAATCTTGCCGGTCAGATCTCCCCACCGTCATCGCCAGACCATACCAGTGACCACCACATGAAGTGCCATCCCATGACCATGTTCCAGAACCATCATCACCACCAAGCTATGCTGGTAGCCCAGCACATCATACCCAAGATGGGTCAGATGCCGCACCAGATGATTACACCACCGTCCTCGCCCCAGCTTGTGGATCTTCTTCTTCCCCAGCCAACTCTTGACGCACAGCCTAAGAAACGGGGAAGACGAACGTGGGGAAGAAAACGTCAGACAAGTCACACCTGCACTCATCCCGGGTGTCTGAAGACCTACACAAAGAGCTCGCATCTCAAGGCTCACCTCAGAACCCACACTGGAGAAAAACCATACCACTGCACGTGGAAAGGATGCGGTTGGAAATTCGCGCGCTCTGACGAACTTACCCGCCACTACAGGAAGCACACGGGTGATCGCCCCTTCCAGTGCCACCTGTGTGAGCGCGCCTTCTCCAGAAGTGACCACCTCTCACTGCACATGAAGCGTCACATATGAACTGCGAACATTTCAAAATACTGTGGTTGACAAAGTTCAGTGATTGAACATAACGAGGCTGCATAAATACGCAAGGATTAGCGTGCTGGGGCCTAATCTTTAGTTTCCCCATGACTTTGTACCGGACTGGTTGAACTATGTACCAAGTTTGACTTTTTACATTGTAAAGAACGTGCTAAGCTGTGCTTAAGGTTGTGTTTTAGTGAATG
The DNA here is from genome assembly GCA_033042655.1 of Cyathermia naticoides. Lineage (NCBI taxonomy): Eukaryota > Metazoa > Mollusca > Gastropoda > Neomphalida > Neomphalidae > Cyathermia > Cyathermia naticoides. Next base: position 4,123 of record JAUTWP010099837.1, read on the forward strand.
TTCCGGTGTCATTGGGGTTATTTTTTGGTATTCTATGTTGCCATTAAGGGCATTCCATCAATGTCTTGTCGCTCTCAGATGCATTGGCAGATGGGGTGACGGCTTATGCAATTTATTTCGGCTGGTTTCCGATTTTTCCACGGCTGGACCGTTTAAAGTTTGGTGCCAAATTTGCATGATGAAAATTCTCCTTTTATCGATAGGCCCCCCTGCTTGGGCTATTCCAGTCTACAAGCTAGGGGGCCGAAAGAGGTGAAAATGAAATGCTCCCATATTGGATTCTTCCATTATATACGTGTATTGTTTTATGTTGCATTTACTCTAACAAACAAATCTTTGGTCAGTGACACTTTTGTCTCAAACTGAGTTTGAAAATATTTTTGGCCAAACCATTTTAGTACTGCCTGGTTGCAGATGTGTTTTGTTGCTTAGTAACGTTGCTTATACCAAGCATAAACTGTAGTCATTTAGTGTCATAACTACGTCATATCCTGTCTACTTCGTTATCATGTATCTTCTTTGCCGTTTTACTTCCGTTCTTTCAAACTGTCTAATGTCTTGTTTTATCTTTTTTCTCTCATTGTTTTTTTAATTTTTTTTGTTCAGAAATTTATCATTTTAAAACTATTAATAGTGCAATTAAAATATATATAATATATTAAAAGACAACAGGAGTACTTTATCAAGCAAAAAATAACAAATTTTAATAAATTCTAAATTGATATATAAAGTATATACTTTTTAATCATTAATACTAAATTATTTAGTATTAGAATTTTGAAACTATTATATATTTAAAAAAAAGTCATTCATTAAAAATGAAAATTATTTAACTTGATGAAGTGCCTCCTGTCAAACTGTTTTGTGTTCAACTTTAAACCAGATTTGTTGTTTACGTTTCTCTAACAATGTGGTGCTGTGAATATTATACATTCGTTGAGTTTTGACTGACAACATTTTAATGTTATTTCTTGGTTTGACCGACGCCAGGTTGGCGGTTCTGCTTGTGTATCAAATACTTTTATAAAATAAAAGTAAGCAATATTTTGACAAAGAAATGAAATTGTAAACTGAGGAAGAAAAACGTTCCTAAAGTTAATTTTGTTTGTTTAGAAATAAATATAGGTTTATTTAGAAAGTTAAAATATTAGTGTTAATGTATATATTTTAAAGTAAAATATATGCATAGCAAAATTGTTATCGGTGCTTTTAAATGGTGGTTTTTGTTGTATTAAGACACCGAAAAATAAAGTTATGATTAATTATAAGATATTTTTATAAGTGCTAAAACCTAGTCTTTAAATGTTTCATTTGTGCCATATAAATGATATAAGATATTATATATTATATATATGTACATATAGTGCTCGGCGACTACATCCTCATCAAAGGACATTGTTATTTCACATGATTCAAAATAAACGTTATTTATTTTTTACTTTTTGTATTATTATTATTTATTGTTAGATTTCTTACTGGCAACAGCTAGAGCAATGGACTCAATTCGAGATTTTCCGTTCCAACCAATGCTCCACAACTGGTTTAACAAAGGCCGTGGTATATACTGTCCTGTCTGTGGGAAAGTTTATATGAAATATCCCTTGCTGCTTATCAAAAAAGAGTAGCCTATGTGTCGGCAGCGGGTTTCCTCTAAAAGAAATGTCAAAATGACCATATTATGTATGACGTCCAATAGCCGATGATAAGATAAAAATCAATGTGCTCCAGAGGCGTCGTTAAACAAAACAAACGTTTTTACTCAATTTTTGAGTCATGGTTCAAATTCCTTCAGTGAAGGTTTGAACTTTCTCAGTTATAGTTGAAAGTGGAACTGATTGGTTTAAGTGGAACAGTTTTTGAATGTTCAGTCAGTTCTAAATGACCATTGCTTTCACGATCATTGACTAAAATGAAGTCTGACGAAATACCTTGTGTTTTAAAACTAACGACTGGTATCACTTGTGAGTACCGTTAGTCGTTATTGGAAGTGGACTAGTGAATACAATAAAACCTCTCTAAACCGGACACACACTGGACCAAGTAAAATGTTCGCTTTTCAGAGATTAAATTTACACTAAATGGATACGGTTTTGACGGTTTAAACAGAGTCCACTGTACAATAAAAAGCTATGTTAGAATTTGAACAATCAATACCGCTCTTCAGACAAACAAGGAACGGTATGTAGCTCGGTAGCATGTCCGCCTTTGAAGAGGTCGGTCGTAGGATCGATCCGTCTCAGTGGACCTAGCTACAGTTTGGGTTATTTTCCGTTCCATCTGCTGTCCTGTCTGTGGGAAAGTGCATATGAAAGGACCGTTGCTGCTTATCAGAAATGGTAGCCTATGTGGCGGCAGCAAGTTTTCTCTAAAATAAATGTGTCATAATGATCATTTGAATGACGTCCAATAGCCAATGATAAGATAAAAAAAAACGGTCACTACCACTTTAAATGGTGTGGGAACATCAAATAAAATTATTATATACGATGATAATGATTAGAAGACGCGAAATTCACTATCAGTTGCGTGTATGCGCGCGCGTGTGTTGTGTGTGCGTGTCTATGTGTGTCTATATGTGTGTGTGTGTTTACCATAATTTAACTTGCATTTTAAGACTATGTAATGAAGTTAAGCGTAATTCGCTATCAGACTACCAAACAGCACAATAAACAAAATGTCAATGTTAATCAGGCTTGTCTGTGCAAAACTCGGTCTAATATCAACTGGTGAGAACATACACCTGATCATCCAGAACCAGAACCAGAACCATATGCGTTTGGTTGGTGTCTGTCCTCTCCGTGTTGAATTGCCTGAGGTCATCATAACTTTTACAGAAAAACAGCGTTGTATTGTTTGGCCTGGTATGTGGTGTCTTGTCTGTGGAAAAGTCAACATAAAAGACTCATTTGTGATTATTGAAAACAAAACAGGGTTTTTCCTTAATACTTCATTAAAATAAATGACATTAATGATTTGTCTTAACTATACATGTATAAGAAAGCTAAAATATTCATTGTGTTCAAAAATATAATACCAAACCATTTAATCAACAGCTATTCGCAATAAATAAATATAATACCAACCATTTAATCAACAGCTATTCGCAATAAATAAATATAATACCAAACCATTTAATCAACAGCTATTCGCAATAAATAAATAAACCCTTTAATCAACAGCTATTCGCAATAAATAAATAAACCATTTAATCAACAGCTATTCGCAATAAATAAATAAACCATTTAATCAACAGCTATTCGCAGCTAACTCCTGTATCTGCTGATTTCTGATAAATAAAAAAAAGATAAAATAAAAATAAAGATAACACTCACTGAAACTAATGAAAGTTCAAGGCCAATGAGCAATAGAAAGGATTACAGTGGATTAATTCAGCTAATTGCCGTGGTATTATACAACCCATGGGGAGCCAGTGGTCAAGGAATGCGATCAAGTCAAGGCGTTTACGGAAGACCACTGGTGTCCAGCAATTAACGCGTAATTTGAAATATTACTAACACCACAAAGCAGCGTCCTAACATTGTTTTTTTCTTCAATAAAGTTTAGATACTAGTATGGTCAGATATGTTTCTTTTCAGTATCGATTATAACAGAATGCGTGCTCTGTAAGGCTCAGTAGGAAGGTGTACACCAATTTCATTGACCAGTGGCCAATAACTGGTTTAACAAAGGTAATGGTTTATGCTATCCTGTAAAAGATCCCTTGCTGTTTATAGATAACAGTATACACAAACGTTTGACGGCAACAGGGTTTCTCTCTCTTTTAACAATGATAGCTCTGGACAGAACACCCAGGAAGCTGAGTTGTGCCCACGACAGCGTGCTTGAATCTAGAAAATAAATTCAACATACTTATAAATGTTATTGGGTGTTTTGGATAAAACTCTAGCGGTGTTATAATGTTGAAGTTCATATTTGGGTGAGTTTCTTGTAAACAATAAAGTTTGTTTTGTTTAACGACGCCACTTGAACACGTTGATTTTTATCTTATCATCGGTTATTGGACGTCATTCATATGGTCATTTTGACACATTTCATCAAAGGCCGTGGTATGTGGTATCTTGTCTGTGGGGAAGTGCATATAAAAGATGTCTTGTTGCTTTTGTTGAACCAGTTGTGGACCACTGGTTGGAACGGAAAATAGCCCACAGAGTTGTTTGTAACAGCAATGGAACTAGAAATATTTCGTTTGGTTATTTAGAAAGCCAATAACCGCATGGTTACATAAAGCCGAGTAAAATAAAGGTTGTCAGGGACAATTTTGATTAAAATAATCGCAACATTTCCTACACAACATGCACTAACACACAATTCACCACATTAACATTGTTTGTATTTTAAAATGAGACATTGCACAACACAGCTATCAAATACAGTGTTCCTATTAGTATTATGTTCGGCCTATAGGGAAATAAATGCACATACAATATCCTGTGTATGAGGCCTATGAGAAATGAAAAGAAAACTAATATGAAATGGGGGTGCAGACGTCCAATAGCCGATGGTGATAAAAATCAATGTGCTCCAGTGGCGTCGTTAAATAAAACAATCTCTGCCTTACTTGTTTCCGTCAGTGTGACCGTTCCCCCTCTCTTCCACCCCTTTCCTGTCCCGGACTCAGTGGATGGATAAAACCAAAAACGGCGCACGAGAGAGGCGTCTGCTATAACAGACGGGCTCTGAACTTAGACGTTTAACACCATGACCTGGTCTGAGTGGAAATAGCCTTTGACAGCCTTTGAGAAGGTTCTATCAATCGACGCAACTAAATCGGGTGAGCGCACTATCAACTGAGCTAGACCACGTATGTACTAGGCATGTAATCCCTTGGGTGCTTTCTTTGTATGCGTTAGAATATTATTTCATGCATATTAAGAAAAAACGCATGAATACGCGGAAATAGAGTCTTCAATCTATGGCTTTATGTCTAGATCAGATTGGTAAATAAACTTCGTGGTTAAAATATAAATATGTCTGTCTTCACTTTGCTGTATCATACACAGATCACTGATGTTACTAGGTGTAACATGGCAATTGCCCTAACAAATGACTTAATACCTCACTATTTTATAGCATTTTTTAACATACAGATTTAAATACAATTTTATTCAATAACTTTTAAAGTTGCAAGCTCAAGTGCGATAATACCGTTACAATGAAAATAATTTTGTTTAATCAACAACCAAGTAATATACGTGGGCATGTGCAATTAAATAAAACATGACAATAATAACCTTTATATTAAAATCGTTGAAAAATCCCTTGGTTCGGTTATTATAAGGAAAGAAATGTGGTTTTAAGGCGAACGCCTACCTTCTGAAATTAAAGTCAATTTTGTGTTAACAAACATTGAGCGAATAAAAGAATTATCACACCCCAGGCAAGAAATCGAATCGTAAGCAAAGTGTAATTTAAGTTTAAATGATATTAAAATACTAGTATATTACTATACATAATCGATGAGTGGAAATTAAATACAACGTTTTCTCTGGTTTATAAGTACTGGTTGAGGTAATGACGTGATCAGTGGAAATTAAATACAACGTTTTCTCTGGTTTATAAGTACTGGTTGAGGTAATGACGTGATCAGTGTAATTTGTTTGTTTATGAAAGGAGCACTGACGATCTATCAATGTCAGATGAAACTGCTATTTTGACCTAAAACTTTCGTCATTATCTAGATCGTAGTAGAAATTAAAGTTTGTTTTATTTAACGACGCCACTGGAACGCATTGATTTTTATCTTATCATCGGCTATTGGACGTCATATACTAGTATATGGTCATTTTGACACATTTCTTTTTAGAGGAAACCCGCTGCCGCCACATAAGCTAATCTTTCCGATGAGCAGCAAGGGATCTTTTATATGCATTTTTCCACAGACAGGACAGCAAATACCACGGCCTTTGGTGAACCAGCTGTGGACCACTGCATGGAACGGAAAATAGCCCGAACTGCAGATGGGTCCATTGAGAAGGATCTATCCGAACACCGACTGCTTCAAAGGCGGACACGCTACCGACTGAGCTACATCCCGCTCGTTGTTGTAATGAGTTGAATAAACTATCTATGAACACCGACTGAGCTACATCCCGCTCCTTGTTGTAATGAGTTTAATAAACTATCTATGAAATGAGGTTGCAATGAAGCAAATCAAATCACATTGGCCGTAATGCTAACGTTTTCCAAAACAAATAACACAAGCAGCGAATCAAGCCACTGAGGATGCAAACACAACAATTGAGTAGTACCTTGCATTAATAATATTTCAAGAAAATAGGGTGTCATATGGCATATAAGAGATTTAAAGACTAATTATACTACCTTCCTTAATGTTTGCACAAAATCAGGGTTGAATTTTTGGTACCCTACAAATCTTTGAATATAAAATGTACCTTTACTAACAACTGCTGAGTAAAAAATTTGTTTATGAATTAACATGGCATAGATAATGGTATTTTCACAAATAATCATTTTTACCTATCACTACTATTCATAGATGAAGTAGCTTTTACACCGCATTACTTTATGCATGAACTTTGACCTGTGAATAAATTATTTGCTGCGGTGCAACCGGCACGAAGACGCTCAAATGTAGCGTCTCAGTCTCGACTTGAAGACAAGACGCCAACTATCGATCGACCTTCACCTTGAGCCGCGATTGTTTCCATATTTACCCGAGTTTGTTGTCTTGGATTTACTGACGCCCTTTTCTGCTTTCTTTTTCAGACGATTTATTTTTGTATCCCATTGAAGACTTCTATTATTGGATTTAACTCTAACTACTTGGATTTAGTCCCACATAGTCCAGATTCCAAGGGCAAATGAGATTAGTAAGGATTAGAAAGGAGAATTTTTTCTAAGTAAAGTAAACACTTTGAAAACCGTTTTATTTATGACATTTAATAAACAATGAAGGTTTGCTTAGAGAAAATAATGCCGAGCTGTAGTAAGTTTTCTTCCAAAAATATAAAATAAAGTTTTTTTGTTTAACGAAGCCACTAGCGTACATTGTTTGTATCTTAGCATTGGCTATTGGACGTCATACATAATATGATCATTGATTTTCCGTGCCAACCAGTGCTCCATAACTGGTTCATCAAATGCCGTGGTATGTGCTATCATGTGAAGAAAGTGCATATAAAAATCCCTTACTGCTTATCGAAAACAGTAGCCTATTTGGCGACAGCGGCTCTCCCCTAAAAAGAAAAGGTGTCAAAAATACCATATGAATGACACTCAATAGCCGATGATAAGATAAAAATTAATGTGCTCTAGTGGCGTCGCTAAACAAAAACACACTTTACTTTAACTTTATATATAATTTGGAACGACCATGTGGACGTTTGACGTCTTATGTTACTTGCATTAAAGATAAGTAATGATTAATAACAACGAATGTCTTCAAATTTGATATCCATGTTATGTCTCAAAATGACAATAAGAATGACGTCCAATAGCCGCTGATAAGATAAAAATCAATGTGTCCCAGTGGCGTCGTTAAACAAAACAAACTTTACTTTGATATTTATGTCATAATTTTGTATCATAATTCGATAATAAAACCTACTATTCCTCAGTTGGTCCGGACGTAAAACTGAATTCTTCAAGATCTTTTAAAGAAAAGTTTGTTTTGTTTAACGATGCCACTAGATCACATTGATTTTTATCTTATCAACGGCTATTGGACGTCATTCACATGGTAATTTTTACACATTTCTTTTAGAGGAAACCCACTACCGCCGTATAGGCTACTCTTTTCGATAAGCAGCAAGGGATCTTTTATATGCACTTTCCCACAGACAGGACAGCACATACTACGGCCTTTGATGAA
>JAUTWP010099947.1:0-57043 GCA_033042655.1 Cyathermia naticoides
TGTATTCATTATTACTAGTAAATCAAACTGTTTTGGATTATATTTATCCATAAAAGTGATAGGTACTCCCATATAGCCATCGTAATCTTTCGGTATTTCCTTTGTTTTATCAATATTTATAGCGTTATAGTTATCATATTTTGGGTATTCATTCTCATTATATAATTTGTATAAAATTATATCTTCATGCCTTTTTTTGATGTCTAAATTTGTATACCAAAATGTTCTAGCTGTTTCATAAGATGAACCATCAGGCTGATTAAAATATCTTACGGTGTTATATCCTAACCATATTTTATTTGCTTTTATTAATTCAAAACTTTCTTTATAGGATATTGTATTGATGTTACCAAGAATTAAAAATTGTTTATTGTATTTTATTAGTTGAGCTATATATTCCCTGAATAACGAAAAAGGTGGGTTAGTTGCAATAATATCTGCCTCCTTTAATATATCTATGCACTCATCGCTTCTAAAATCCCCATCACCTTGCAACGGTGTTTTTATAGCATCATCCAAATCAATATTACCATCATTATTTATATCTTTAATAATTTCAAGTTTGTAAGATTTCCCCCCCCCATTATAGTGAGTAGTTATAAGCTTTTTTAGACCTAGATACTTGAAATTTAAAGCAAAATACTTAAAAAAATTACTTTCTTTTGGGTCATCACAATTACAAAAAATAATTTTGTCTTTAAAATGTTTTTTATAGTGACCTAGTTCTTTTTCAATATCAGTTAATTTTGTATAAAATTCATCATTTTTAATTTTTGATGCTTTTCGTAAATTTTTATTTTTATTTGCCACTATATAAATCCTCTAAATTAAGTTTTTTTAACCCAAGAGCTTTAAACACCTGTAGGGCATAAGCAAAGTTAAAAGTCCCACGCTGTAGCTTATTGGCTATATTTGCTTTTGTTTCATCTATACCTATATCATTCATCTTTTGTGCAAGTTGTTCATAATCTAAATCTTGTTTTGTTAACTCAATTTTTATAATTTTACTTGCCTCTTTTTTAAAATCTATTTCATTCATATTGCACCTCAAATATAATAATTAAAATTATATCTATTTGTTTACTGCATGTCAAATATAAATACCGTATATGTGATATTTATACTAAAATAGATTGACTTTAAATACTAAATATAGTATAATAATACTATATATAAACAAAAAGGACAAATCATGGCACAACATTTCCTCCTATCAGCAAAAGCAAGAACCTTATCAATCGTTAAAATAGCCATGATGAGTGATGAAGAGATACACAATATCTTCAAACAAATTAGATGGTCTGCAAACGATGGAGAGCCTATCTGTCCACATTGTGGTACAACTTCTGCACCGTACAATATAGCTACTAGAAGTCAATACCGCTGTAAAGAGTGTTTTCATACGTTTAGCGTTACAAGTGGCACGTTGTTTGCATCACACAAATTACCTTTAAAAACGTACTTATTAGCTATAGCAATATTCACAAACTCTGTAAAATCTTTAAGTGCCTTACAACTATCAAGAGAACTAGACGTACAGTATAAAACAGCATGGGTACTATCTCATAAAATTAGAGAGTCATTACTAGATGATACAAGTGATGAAATGCTTACAAGTGTATGCGAAATTGATGGTGTCTATGTAGGTGGGAAAACAAGACAAATCAATACCATAGCCGATAGAGTAGATAGACGTAAAATCAACCATCCTAACAAAAGAGTGATTATCTCACTTAGACAAAGAGCAGATAATGGTGATGAAGTTGTAGGTGCAGTTAAAACTAAAACTTTTGTACTTAAATCTGAAAATACCTTAGACATCAATCGTATCGTAAACGATTACGTTACCAAAGGTTCAGAACTCCACGCAGATGAAGCCAATGCTTATGATGACTTACACGCACTTTATGATATGAAGAGAGTGAACCATCAAATAGAATACTTTGGTAAAAATGGAGAGAACAATAATCAAAGTGAAAGTTATAACGCTAGATTTAGACGTATGCAATATGGGCAATGTCATAGACTATCTCCTTTGTATCTTTCAAACTATGCCAATGAAATTGCTTATCGTGAGGACACAAGACGTAAAAGCAATGGAGAGATAGCAAACGATATTTTAACACGTTGCCTTAGCCGTAGTATCTCAAATGAGTTTAGTGGCTATTGGCAAGGCAATAAAAGAGTAGCAGAACGCTTAGGAGCTTAGGACTTTATCTGCCATAGGATAGATAAGCCATCTTTACCTACACGTTCTATCAGTTCAACACTCTCACATCTTGTAAGAGACGCTAGAACAACTTTAGAAAAGCGTACTAAATCAAAATCTTCCTCACTATCAAGCTTTTTTTTAGAAGCAATACTCTTACTTATCTCAGTAGTACTTATTGGCTCTATGGCTCTCCTAAGCACATCTAAAATCATAGTCTTAGCCTCTCCATTCTTGAAATAACGCTCACTACTCACTCTTTTAGCCCTAATCGTTCTTAAATCGTAGTTCTCATCAAAGATATGTATGGTGTGGTCTATGGATTGTAGATTTAGTTTGGATTGTTTGAGTAGTTTTTCGTAGTATTTTATCTCACCTAAAACCTCTGCTCGTTTCTTAGTAAGTGCCGATATAACGTGTGTTTCTGCCATCTTTTCCCTTTCATTATTTATGGGGAAATTTTAGCTGATTTTAGAGTGAAAGTCTTGTGCGTTTGCTACATAATATCGTAAATTTGCTATCATCTAAGTCCAAGCATCATCTCATAAAAATCTCATTTTACGATTGTCTTCTACATCAATAATCACTCTTATATGCTCCAATACATCTACTAAATAATAAAACCAGACATAAAGATGTCATTCATATAGTTTAAGTATAGAGGATTGGGTTAACAGCTTTATGTCTGGTTACGCATAGATAGTACACTTGCACTTAAAAAAATAGACTCAAAGGCAGTGCCACCCTAGTCTGCTTTTCATCTCCAAAAGAGTGTATATCATTGCCTCCATAAAAAACGATGCCCACTACTTCCTTATCTGATTTATTTTGAAAATCCACGATATGTTTGAAGGCTTCTTTTTTAATGTTTTGTGAAGACTTGACCTCTATAGCAAAGATTTTATCACCCTTCTCTATGATAAAATCTATCTCTTTTTTGTCATTGGTTCTGTAGTGATATATCTTAGGTTGTGTGTGTGAGTAGCCTATGTGTTTTAGTAACTCTGCATAGACAAATGTTTCAACCACATCCCCTTTGTGCTTGGAGTTTATGAGTTCTTCCACACTAGCGATACCTAAAAGATGACAAAACAATCCACTATCCGTCATAAAGAGTTTAGACGATTTTATAAAACGCTTAGAGACATTGGATGCATACGGCTTCAGCAACGATACTTGATATATCATCTCAAGCATAGAGAGGTAGTTACTCACTGTAACTTCGGAGAGGTTTGATTCATTGGCTAAGTCGGACTTATTGACTAAGCCACATGAGCGTGGAGCGATGATGTTGAAAAAGCGTATAAACACAGATATATCTCTTAGTTCACCAACATCTCGTATATCTCTCTCGACATAGGTACTTATATAGGCATTGAACCAGAGGGATTTTCCTCTCTGCGAATCTATCTTGAGTATCTCAGGGTAGCCGCCGTTTATCATCGCTTCTAAAAGAGCATCGTAGCTTAACGCATCACTTTTAAAAGTAGAAACACCTTTAGAGAAAAGTATATCGACGATATTGTCATGGGGCTTATGGTGTAGTTCCTTTTGTGAGAGCGGGTACAAAGGTATCTCTATGATTCTTCCAGCGAGTGTATCTTTGGCTTTTTTCATATCCAACACATTGGCAGAGCCTGTGAGAAGAAAATCTCCATTGACCCTATGCGTATCAATCGCAAGTTTGATGCCTTCAAGCACCTCAGGCACTTTTTGTATCTCATCGATAACGATAGGCTTGGGAAGTGAAGCGATGTAGCCTTCTGGGTCATGCTTGGCTGCTTCTCTTTGGGTAAGATTGTCAAATACTCGATATTCTCTATCAGTAGAGAGACAAAGAGTGGATTTACCCACCTGTCTAGCCCCTGATAGCAACACAGCTGGAGATATTTTTAAAGCTTCATTCAGTATATCTTCTACGGAGCGTTTGTACATTACACTATCCTACTTATGTATTTTCCATAAGTATACCTATATTTTTTACATATGTAAAGGGTTAATTTTTATACTAACTTTTTATCTGCCACTACCCATAGACGAAACCTAGCCCGTGAGATAGAAACATATAACAGTGTATCATCTAAAGTCTCTTCATAAGGAATCCATAGAAGTATGATTTTTGATTCTAGCCCTTTAAATCTTCTTGCTGTTTCTACTAAAACTTTATCATGCGGTAAAAAGGTTTTAAAAGACCACTGTTCTTTATGTTTTGATGATTTTAATAAGGGAGAAACTTTGTCATACTTGCCCATCATGATAACGGCGATATCTTTAGGTGCTATCCCTTCTTTGTGTATAAGATTGTGGACTTTTTTATCTATCTTTATGGCTTGTTTTTCAACACTCTTTTCGATGATATACTCCACAGGCGTACCATCCACCTCTGGCGACTCAACGACTTCCCCTTCATAGTATTGATAGGCAAGGTCATGGATATGTTTAGTGTTTCTACAGTTGTCTACCAGCGTCAGTGGGATATCATCGATAGGCAAATCAGCAGGTTTTCCATATATGGCTTGATTTGTATCTTGAAAGATATATAGTTTGGTATCCTCTTGTTGCTCTTTTAGCATCTCTATCGCAAGCCAATACTCAGCCTTAAAGTCTTGTCCTTCATCGATGATGATAGCATCATAACAAATAGACAATACATCAAAACTATTTGCCAATGCATCAGGCATTGCTATGTTAAAGACATTTTCATCTGGATATACCATCTTTGACTCTGCTAACAAGTCTCGTCCTGTTTTCTCTTTGACATCTTTGAGACGATTTTCGCAAAACATATGAAAGTTCATCGCTTCTAAGCTTTCTATATCGTGTGACTTTTGTTTGAGCAAGAGACCAAGACTCTCGTTATAACACAACAACAAAACACGCAACCCTTGACTCGCTAAGTTTCTAGCATGATCTAAAGCTAACACGGTCTTACCTGTACCAGCACCACCTTCGATAACAGCTTCTTTTCGTCTTTTTAGCTGTCTTAGTATATGTTTTTGTTGATTGGTAAGGAGTATCTGCTTTTGGATCTCATCCTCTATGGCTATCTTTAAAGAAGGCTCTATACTGACATTTTTTCCATAGATATCTTCTACTATATCTAATCCACTTTTTTCTAAAGGGTCGTATATCGGACTTTCTCCAGCCCAATACTCAAACACACTTTCTATCCAACTCTTTAAATCAAGGAGCGTATCACACCCACCTAAAATGTCTGTAGGTATATCAGGACTCGCCAAAGTATACACAGTATCTATATCGGGAAAGAGTGCACCATGGGCTAAAAGAAGGTTTTTATCGCCCATACGATGTTTGAGATGCCCTCGTATCTCATACTTGGCATCTTTAGCTTGACGAAGTGGATTTTTTATCTCATACTCTCCAGAATTATTCCTTGAATACCACTGCCCTAGCTGTTTATCATACCGAATCCCACCACCTTTAACTTCCACCACCAAAACACCATACTCAGGAGTAAATATCACAAAATCCGCTTCTCTATCTCCATGGCTGTTGTGCTTTGAAGTCTTCATAACAAACTCTAAAGAATGCACTACCAACCAATCTTTAGGCAGTTGTTCTTGTAGTACCTTATATACTTTTTGCTCTGCTAGTGAGGGGATGCTAGCTATCTGACTTGGGGTTAGTTGTGGAATGTGTGACATGGTTTTCCTTTATGTCTAATCAATAGGTATATCGCTGTATATCTAGAAAGCTTTAACTATCCCAGCTATACAATCTCTGACTACAAATTATTTGAATCAGCGAATCAATCAAATAATAAGACTTGATAATTTCTTCTTCTTCTCAAATAATGAACTATTTTCTTGATTTAAGTTGGAAGATGTATTTCTAAAATCTTTGATTAAACCATTAAATACTTCATTCAAAACCCCTTCAATACTATCTGATAAATCATTTGTTAAACTATCAACAATCTCTTCTGATTTATTTTTAGCACTCAATACATGTTGTCTTTGCTTTTCTAGTTGCTTATTATAAGAATCAAAAGCTTCATAAATTTCATATGCTCCAACTAATACATTGACAACTGTTGCAAATTTTCCTGCATATTTTCCTAATGTTTTTTCCCATTTACCTTTAAATAAAAATTTGAAATCTCTTAGTTTTAGTAGAGCCTCTTTAGTTGCATTTGTTACAAGGTCTTTATTCCTTAATGCTTTCTTTAAAGTATCTTCTCTAAAAGTAGAACCCTCTTCATCATTATTCTCATTACTTGTGATTTTTATTTTGTCATATCCCACAGTAATCGTACTCATATCTTCTGAAAATTGTTCTATTCTAAGTTGTAATTCATTAGAAATATTTTCAAATTTTGACTCTATTTGACAGACTAATTCCTCTAAAGAAGTTTCTAGATATTGATATATCTCCTCTTCACTGCTACTATTTAAAAATCTTTCTCTAATTCCTCTCTCCAATATATTCATTTTTTTATGAATAATGTTTTTTAACTCTATTTCAGATTTATTTTTAAATTTTTCAAGAAAGGTTAATAGCTCTTCTGTTTTTTGAAGTTCAGGATTTTCTATCTTTTTATCTATTTGAGATATAACATTATATATAAACTCATTAATATAAAGATTTAAAGTATTAACAACCTCATTATTACCTGATTCATTCAAAAGTCTATTAATAGTTATCTCAAGCTGAAGAATATTACTCTCCTCTATAAGCTCTTGTTCCTTTTCAACTTTACCTTCTAATGCTGTTAAGGCATCTACCATAACAAGAGAAACTTTTTCTTCAATATTTTGAATACCCTCTTTATCTCCTATTTTTGATAAGTTAATATTAACTTTGTCAATCTCTTGAATAGTCTCTTTTGAATTAGGATCATTTCCTTTTTTATTATTAAGCACAATCAATAAGGGCTTATTAGATTTTACAATCTCACTTATTTTTTTATAAACATACTCCTCTTCTAATGAACCATCACTACTAAGAACAAAAAGAATAATTTCACATTTTTTCAAATGTTCTTGTGTTACAACTTCATGCTCTTGTGGTGCATTTATTCCTGGGGTGTCATATATAGTATATCCATTATAGTTATACTCATAAACTTCTGCTGTTTCAGGGGAGTCTCCTGTTTTTGCCATCTCTTCTATTCCAAATAGAGCATTAAGTAGAGTGCTTTTTCCTGCATTGTAAGTGCCATATACCATAAGTGTAGGCTCAAAAGACTCTAGTTTATCTTCAATATGATTTTGAACTTCATTTAATTTATTATCGGATACTAATTTACTTGAATATTTAGCTAAATCCTGCATTATTTGTTTATAATCATCTTTATTTATCATAAGAGTTCTCCTTTAAAAGAAATTATATTTTTTTTAAAATTATTCAATTCTTCCCTCATATTTTTTATTGTATCTTGCAATGGAATAAAAAATTGTTTTTGGATATTATTATATATTTTCTTTGTATTTTTTTCATGATGAAGCATTTGAATCTCTTTAAATTTCTGTATCACTTCATCTTTATTATCTCCAATATTAACTTTTTCTGTATGTTTTGAACCTGTCATCTCTCCAAGTTTTCCACCAATATATCCTCCAGCACCTCCTGCTAAGATAGATGCACCTGCTATAACCAAAGCACTTCCACCTGTTAATAATCCTGCTCCAATCATAGCTCCTGTACCTAAAAGAGCTGAACCAATATTTCTATTTCTTTCTTCCGTTGTATAGGTATATTCTGCATATCTATCATCTATTTTAAATTCACTACCACTTATAGAGGTACTTAAATCATCAAGTGAATAGCTAAAATTTTCAAAAGCACTTTTAATATTATTTTCAATTATTTTAGAGATACTATCGGCTATTTCCTTATCTATCTTTTTAAACATCTCTTCTGAATTTGATTTGTCTATTTCTATATAATATTTAGCAACTATAACCTCAATCTCTCTACTTAAATCACTTTTTATATTTGAAATCAATATATCAAACTGAGTAAGATTCTCTCTTATATTTTCATCCAACTCATCTATTTTTTCTCTAATAATCTTGATGGTTAATGGATTTGGTTTATCTGTTATTCCCAATATATCACTATCAATAAATGATTTCAAACCATTATAAGGTGTTTCGGATTTCAATTTAGAAGCTTTTTCTTTTACAACATTTGTAATAAGTTCATAAAAACTAGGTATATTGCTCTCAACAAAGAGTTTTTCATCACTCTCTTCTAGTCCTAATTTTGCAGTATGGGCAGATAGGGAAACTATATCTCCAAGAAGAGACTCATTTTTATTTATTTTCTTAATCTCTTCTTTTACATACTCTTCTTGTTTCTCTCTATTTTCTAAAGACTTATTAACTAAAATTTTTGGAATTTTCCCATCTTTTTTTATATATTTTCCATTTTCATCTTTTTGTCTTTCAAACTTATCTGATTTTGTTATACAAATAGTGACTTTTTTATTCTGCTCAAAAAGTTCCTTAAGTTGCGAGATTTCATCTGCTTGTAGAGGACTATCTGAAGAGGTAGGATAGATGATATAATCAGCTGATTGAATATACTCTTTTGCTAACTCTCCATTCTCTTCTACCATAGAACCAAGACCAGGAGTATCTATCCATGCCATAGCATTTAACTTAAAACCTTGTATCTCTACAGTACATTCTAAGTTATTGGTATCAAATGAATCATCTTCTATCTCTTCGAGTTTTTGGATAGTTTTCTCTTTTCCTGCTTCATCATATTTAAAGAAATCGACTTTTTCACTCTTTGGACTATTTTGTGCGATAAAGTTTCCTAAAGAGCTTTTACCTGCTTTGACTTTACCAAAAATTATGATAATAAAATAGTTTTCCAAATCACTTCTAAACTTCTCTTTTTCTAAAATATTATTAAAATTTTCAATCCATTTTCTTGAAGAATTTTTTAAAATATCAAGAGTTAGATTTAACAATTCCCCTATCTCTTTGTTTTGCTTTTGTAAACTTTTATTGATACTTAATTTTTGTATTTTTTCATTGTACAAGTAAACCTCTTTTTTAAGAGACTCTCTTTTTTTATCTAAGTCCTCATTTACTATTTCAATATCTTTTAATGAACTGTAAAAATCTTCTATTTTATCAAAGTGTTTCATTTTTAATATCCTCTAACTCTTTTAATGTTTCTTCTAATTCATTAATCTCATTAGATAAATCATCTATTTTTTCTTTTTTCTTTTTATCTTGATGAAAAATTGTCACTTTGCTTGCTTTTTCTATATCTTCATATTCTGTTCGGCCTTCCATTTCAGCCATTAAAACTTTTAATTCTTCTTGATTATCAAAAAAGAGAGAAGCACCATATTTTTTTTCTATTTCAGATTCTTGAGTCTCTTTATATTCACTAATCTCTTCACGAATTTCTCTATTTTTTTCTTTTTTTGCTTCTTCTCTAGCTTCTCTTTCTCTCTCTTCTCTATCACTATAAGAACTTGATGAATTACTATCATCGTCACTTGCTAAATATGCTGCTGTTGCTGCAACTAACCCACCAATTATCCAAGGTAATGCCATTTTATTCTCCTCCTATTATTACTCTAAAACTTTTATCAAATTTATATTGTTCTTGTAAAGCATTACATACTTTTGCATTTCCAATATAAAATTCTTCTTTTACAAACTCTTTATGATAAACCAATTCAAACATTTTACCAACTTTACAGATATTAGGTCTATGCTCATATATAGTACATTTTCGACTATTATAATCAAAATACTTACAAGTACCATTACCCAAGTCAAACTCTTTAAGTTCCTCTATATTTGTAATGTTTTGACAACATAAACCACAACCTGTGCATGGAAACATTATGACAACCTAGAGTACATACTTTTTAATGTACTCTCTATTTTGCTTATATCACTTTTGAATGCCTTATCAATTTTTTTTTGTTCTTTTTGTAAGACCATTATTTTTGTATTATTTTTTTCAATTTTTGTATTTAATTTAGCAGTCAATTCATTGATTTTCTCTTCAACTCTTTTTTGCTTAGTTTTTAAAATAGCTTCTTTTGATTGTTTACTTAAAATATCTATTGACTTTTCAAGTTCTTCAATATTACTCTCTTTTATCAACTCATTTTCATTTTCAATCATACCATCTTTATAGTCTGTGGCTGAAACAGGAATGATTAAACAATTACAGCTAAAAATATCTTGTATTTGCTCTTTCATTCTGTTGGATGTTTTTTCTATATCTTTAGAATCTTCAATATTATCTATACGAGACAGCACAAATATTGTTCTATCTATAAACTCTTGTGGATTACTCCAATGTTTTTGAAGTTTTTCTAAAAACTCTACTTCTTTTTTATTGAGTTCTCCTGTAGTAATAGTATGCACAAAGAGTGTAATATCAGAGTTTTCTATAGCTTCCATAACTTTTTTATCATCTTCATTTTTTGCATTTAATCCAGGAGTATCTATATATTTTATATCATTGTAGATAACTGTTTTATTAACAGTCGTTTCTCTAGCATCTGCTGTTTTAAAAGTTTTAAACTCAAAATCTTTTATCAAAACATTGAGTAATGTACTTTTTCCATGATTATATAAACCAACACAAGTAATTCTAATTTCATTTTCAAGCATCGTTTGTTTTAATTGTTTTAATGATTTTATATCAGATAAAGACATATGTTGTTCTAATTTCGACATTTCTTTTCCTTTTAAATTCTTTAATATCATATACAATCGACCAAAACCAATAATATTTTACTCCTTCAACTTCTCCAAAACCCTAACCATCGCCAAAGTATCCAACTTACAATACTTTAACAATGCCTCTCTATATTTAACTCGTTCTTCTTCATCCATCTCTTTGAGTTTTGGAAATGTATTCATCGCATCCCCTCCGTTACTCACAAGCGTCAAATCTTCATACGCTTTAGCCATATCAGGGGCAAGAAGTGGTAAGACTATCTTGATGCTATACTTGCCCTTCATCTCAGGAAGATAGTAGTGTTTCTTTTGAAAAGGGTAAGCAAGATCTACCGTGTTCTCCCTCAGTGACTCTAAGTGTTCTGCATGTTCGGGAAATGTTTCTATCAAGTTTTTAAGCACCATCTTTTCAAAAGAGGCGTTAAATGCCATCAACATCACATCTTTAGGGATATCTCGTATCAGAGACTCTACAAGCTGTTTTCTAGGGTCACTATCTTCTTTGGCTAAAAACTCTTTATGCTCTAACCTTCCATCTTCATGCTCGATATGCAAGGAGTATTGAAACGGTATCTGTTCATAAGGTCGGATGCCTTTAAAAGTAGGGATAGCCTCTTGAAAGGTCTCAAAATCAAAATGATATATCGGATAACGAAGTGTCTCTAAAAAGGAAGCTATCTCCTCTTTATCGATATGTGCTGTTTTGGTTTTCCATGCATTGACTGCAAGGGCTTGATTGTCGGTGAGTTTAAAATCATCAGGGATATCTTCTACCCGTACTATATCATCATGATAGAGTGCTAAGGCTTTGGACTTTTTTGTCAGAGTAAACACATCAAACACCGAATACTCAGGAATTTTCCTCTGCGTTTTCCAACAGTACTCTTTTGCATCACAAGTATAAGGATTTTTACAGTGATGTCCTATCTCGATATCTGGTTCATTTTCTGTATCCATCAATACAGAGACAAAACTATCATGATAGGTCGGAATATCTTCTAAAAACTCTTGCACTTCTTCATCAACATTGACGATAGCAAAGAGTTCATGGATATCTAGTCTCTCTCCTCGAACATACTCATTGTTTATCAATACCACAGAGGTTTGAGTGATATTTAACCCACAACCACTAAGCACATAGTGCTGAATGGCAGCATCAAACACATACAAAGAGATATCTTGGACACTTTTCATACTATTCCAAGTGGAACTTTTTACTTCATATATCTCCCAGCCATCTTCACTCTTTTTGAGGATATCTACCATCACCAAGATACCTTTATATTCAAAAGTCGCTTCGTAGATAGCCTCTAGCCCTTCATCCATCCACTTTTGAGTCAAGGCTATCTTCTCTTCAAAACTTGTTCCTTCAAAGGGTACCTCTTTGCCACCTGGTAAAAGTTCACAAGCTTTATCCCCTACTCTATTTCCCGTTTCAAAGATTGCCATCATCTGGGCATCTGGTGGTGTGAGAACTTCTCTTTTATACTTTTTAAGCCATAAGGCTTTAGTGCATTGAAGCCCTTTGATAAAGAGTGATTTTGAGAGATTTATTTTTTCTTTTGGAGGAATCAACAACCCCGATGCAAGCATTTTAGCTAAACGCTAAAACTTTTTCGCAAGCTTAAAGTAGGGGTATGTCACAGGAACAAATCTTTATTACGACCCAAGGGTCGGGGAATCAGACCCTCCTCCTGATTGATACTCATGTGGATAGCCCTTTAAGTAGTTTATAGAAGTATCGACAAATGAGAAGGAAGATTTAATGTATAAGTTTTATCACTACTCAAAACATTATTTTGGATTTCTTCATCTTTTTCTAAAGAAGCATACAAATATTTTTTTTCGACCCTATAACAATTTGTATTTATACAAATTTAATATATAGGAAAGAAAGATGGAACAAGAAAAGCTGTTAAACGAAGTCCTCAAAGAGGCACAGAGGACAAGAAAGGATATGGAAGATGTCAAGAGGCTAATTATGTCTATTCCTCCATGGATTTCTGCTAGCGACATCGCAAAGGATCGAGGTATGCAAACACAGTCTGTAATCAAACAAGTTACAAGTAAAAACTTTGAGCCAGCGGTAGACTTTAAGTTTATAGGTAATAAAATGTATCTTGCTAGGAGTGCGGTATATAGAATTCAAAGGATTCGAAATGCACGCAAATAAAACAGCAAGTGTTTCTGTGCAAGATGGATATATCCATGTGCGAGGAAATGTTGATGGCAAACGATATCAACGTTCAACACAGAAGAAAAACACAAAGAGAAACTTTTTATGGGTACAAAAAAATGCCTATAATGTTCTTTCAAATATTATTGTTGAAGAAAAAAAACAGACAGAAGACAACCTACAAAAAGGTGACAACACAGTATATACTTATGGCTATAGGTCACTATCTGCGAACAGTGGAACTAGAGCAAAAAATACTACAAAAGAGTATATTGCTATATTTAGATCCAACATTTTACCATACTTTGGTGACTTTGCATTGGAAGATATCAAACCAACTGATTTAAAGATTTGGCAATCCAAACTCTTGGAAACGCGTTCTGGAACAACCGTTATTAACATCAGAAATATACTTAACGGCATATTGAAAGATGCACGAGCTGACCAAAAGATAAAGGAAAATCCTTTAGAGTTAGTCAAAAGACCTAAGAAAGAAAAACCTAAAGTACAACCTTTCAAGATGAAGCAGGTAGAAAAGATTATCGACAATGCAGATGGGTGGTTTAAAAACTACCTTATCATCGCATTTTTCACAGGTATTCGGTCAGGTGAGATGATTGCTTTGAGATGGAAAGATATCAAGTTTAAAAAAGACATCATAAAAATCAGAAAGGCAACAAGGAAAAACCAAACCAATGCTCCTAAAACTGAAACGAGTATACGAGAAGTGCTTATGCTCCCACAAGTAAAAAAAGCACTTTTAGAGCAGTATGCATTAACAGGAGATCAAAAAACTGTTTTTGTAAATCAGTATGGCAATCATTATGCTTCTACAGAAAAGATTGTCAAATACAAATGGGAACCCTTGCTCAAAAAATGCAAGATAAAATATAGAATACTCTATAAAACTAGACATACATTTGCATCTATAATGATACAAAATAATGAAGAGATAGCTTGGGTTTCATATATGTTAGGTCATGCAAACATCCAGATAACTTTGGAAAAATATGCTAGGTATATTCCAAGTAAGAAAAAGAAAAGAGCCAAATTCTTAAAGAAAACTAAGTTTTAAAATGGCGTGATTGTGGCGTGATTTTAAACTTAAGCGAAAGAGGTGCCTAAAATAGGTATTTAAATGGCGCGGCGGACGAGACTCGAAAACAGTTCGATTGACCTCCTTAAGCCCACAATATAGGCTAACCACGATACAGCGACATCTCTAGTAAACAACAGTTATACAAATCAACTACTAAACGATTACTTAAATGGCGGAAATTTTGAAATCCTGCCACTTTTAAAAGTACATATTATTTTAATTTTCTTCACCTGCAAATATACCAACTTTTACATATGCTTACTGCTAATATCTATCAAATATACATCTTACCAAGTATAGTAACCATAACTTGAAAATATCAACCAAAACTCTGTTGAACCACTAAAATTTTTACAAGATTTCTTCTTATTGTAGTCAGTTATACTATCGCAAGCATCAGTTCTTACACCTTGTAAACAAACTTTTTTCGTAGCATAATCTCTTATCATGTTACAAGAATTTTCACTTACTCCATCAAGACATACTTTCTGTAAAGCCATGTCTTTTATACCATAACAAGAGGTTCCACCTGTTCCATTTAAACACACTTGTTGAGGACCATTTTCTTTTATTTTGTAACAATCAAGTTCACTAACACCACGAAAATTTGATTTTTTAGTGCTTTTTACTTCTTTGTGAGCATTTTCAACAAATGACTCAACCAAGCCAAAATCATGTTGACTTACATAGCTTTGGAACTTTTTTGTAGCTGAAATATCTTTCTTAAAATTCACTTTATTTACAACTTTAAGACTCTTTAATATATCTCTTATAGGAAGTGTTGATTTGGGATTACTCATATCTTTCTCAGCGAAGTCCCGACCATTTAACTTTTCTAAATCAGCTATACGAATAGAAAATAATTGTTCATTTACAAAACCATTTTTATCATCAAATATCCCGTAGGCTACTTGACTTCTATCCAATGATTTAAATTTAAACTGTTGTAAAAGATACTTATAAACCATCAAAGTAGTTCCAAATAAATCATTGTCCGATATATTATTTTTTAAGTTCACTACTGAGACTATCATGATAACATCTCTATTTTCAGGTAATGTTATAAGAACATCAGAGTCAAGAACTTTAAACTTATCTCCACTTTTTGGATTAAAATACACTCTTTCTTTTGCATACAAACTATTTGCAGTAAAAATCAATAATACTAAACCTAATATAACTTTTTTATAACTCTTCATTTTAAACCTCCATAAATTTATTCCACACAGTAAGTGTGTATAGCAAAAACTTTGACACAAAATCTTTAACTTTTAAAACACAATCATTATAATCATTTCTAATTGGATAAATTGGATTAATCATTGTATCTATATATACCTAACCTATCTACCTTTAAATTTGCAGTACATTCTGTACAAACATTGTTATAATGGGATGATACACCCGTAACTATGGCTCCTGTTTCTATATACTTTATATCTGATTTTAAATCTTTCATGATAAGTATCTTTTTTTCTATCAAGTCATCTAAAGATATAGAATAGTTAAATGCACCACTTCGTTTTAATATAGCTGTTTCATTTGATGTTTTGATATCAAATAGTTGTCCTATGTATATATTGAGAGCAATTCTATCTTCATGGCTTTCTATGAGAAAACATCCTAAGTCTTTTTTATTTATATCTTGAAAACATGTATAATATCCTGCCATCCCACTACTAGTAACTCCACCAAGTATAGATGTTGACCCACCATAAAGCTCTAAACTATCCACTTCAAAAAATAGATTTGAAAAATCTGTATGATCATCCAATTCAATAGTTTGATATAAATCCCTATAAGATAAAGGTACATCTTTTGTATCGAAGTCTATAGACATACTAATACTATAATCCTTAGGAGATGCACTCTCTATTGTTTCTTCTTTTGCGGATAATGCATTGCCATATTTTTTTAGATGTTCTTGCCAAAAACTAAATTTATCAATAAATGTATCATTTTGTATTATGGAACTTAGCTTATCCCTAAAAAAGTTTGCACAAAGAAGTTTTTCATCACACATATCTTTAAATGTAATATTTTCATATTCATTTGCTATCAAGCCATTTAATAAGTCTATCTTTTTACCTGTTTTTTGGTCTGCTAACTCATAAAATCTTCTGTATGATTTACTCATACTACCTTTCACTTGTTGGGCATGATAAATAGGTGTCTTAAATATTGAAATATTTTTAGATAAATCTGCTGTCTTATAGTAAAGTCCATCAAAGTTTTTTCTCATAAAAATTTCTGTTTTTTCAATCGCAGTCTGTTTATCATGATAGTAGGCTTGATTTTTTAAGTATATCTTATAGTATAAGTCTGTTAAATGATTAACATATAAAAGGTTGTTATTAAATTGTACCTTATCTGTTTCCAGCTTTGTACTTTTTACCCAGTCTGACGGATTATCAAGTGGAACCATCATTTGAAAATATTGATTGATATATCGTTCATCTTCATATCTACAAGTCAAAAGGAGATTTTCTTTGTTGGCTAGAACATTGCTATAATTTTTATTAATCAAACTTATTTTTTCATTTACATGTATATTCATAGATTTTGAGGCTATACTAACAACTCGACCAACATCACTACGAACGCTATTTAATTTTAACACTTCTTGACCATTATCTAAGACAACTGAAGAGTCTATATTTTTTGGTAAAGAAGTTACTATTTTAGAAGCATCAGAGCCTAAACCTAAATGCAAATAATAGTCTAAAGCATTTTTAGGTGCTTGACAATAAGCAAACATTGTATAGCTAGTATCTTTTTCTGATAGATTTTTAGTTGGGTTAGTATTAATGCTTGGTTTTTCTGTTTCTTGTTCTGTTTCACTACCACAACCCATTATAAAAAATAATATAGCTACAAGATTAAAAATTTTCATTATTTGCTCCTATCTCTTACACACCTGATACTTAAATTATTTTCTTTATCATTAATTATATTTTTACCACTATCAAAAAAAATAGTCCAAGCATAATAATCATTATCTGCTGAAGTAGTAGATGACCAATAATGCTGTCTTTCAACATTATTAAACTTTTCATTTATTAAAGGATACCTTTGATTGTCCTGAATTAATGATGATAACTCATTAATATTTGGGAGTCTCCAATTACTATATCCTCCAAATTTTAATGCTTCACAATATTCTAATGCTTCTTGCCATTTTCTAGTATTTATAATGCCATAAGTATCTTCATTGTCTTGCCACATAAGTCCTGTAATATTATCAGTTACAATATCTTTCGTTCTAAAATAATCTGCATAAACAAATATATTTACATATACTAAAACTAAAAAAATATTTTTCATAAACTTACTCCTTTATTTTTTTCTCTTACACAACGTATATATCGTTTAACTGATTTTCCACTATGATAGGAATGACCATAACTAAAATGTATGCTCCATGCATTATAATTTTCTAAAAAGTTAGTAGTTGCTGTCCAATATTCACTATTAATCCAATTATCATCATAAAAAATATTTTGAAAAACTGAATTGATAGCTGGAGAGTATTTTCCATAATCACTCAACAATACTAACTCTTTTCTAGTTGGCAGTCGCCAATCATTAAACCCACCAAGCATAAGGTTTTGACAATAGGTTGTCGCCGTATCACCACTAATATCCATATATTTTCCTGCATCATAGTTAGCTTGAGTTACCCATGGTTTTTTAACAGTTTTTGCTTCTTCATCATCTTGCCACATAAGTCCTGTTGCATTGTCTGTAACAATTTGCTTTATATCATCTCTTGTATAACTTCTATCTATTCCTTTTTGATAATATCCATCATCAAAATTTGTGTAGCTTGTGGTTTGTCCTGTTTTTAGAACTTTTGAGGTGCTTTGTATAGGTGTATCACTAACCTGTATAGATATACTCTTATCACTACACATACCATCTTCATCACAAACAGTTAACTTGGCTGTATAGTTCCCAGCGATATAAGTATGTGCAAAAGTTGCATTTATCTCTTTGTCAGTCGTATCTGAGCCTCCACCAAAACCACCTGCTAGATAGCTTTCATTGTCACTTGCTCCATCTCCATACTCTATAGTGATACTTGATATGGCTGTGTTATCTCTAGCTTGTATTGTGAAGTTTCCTTCTTGATTTGGTAGAGATTGGTTGTATTTGAAAGTTATAATGGATGGTGGGGTGTTTCCTTGAGTTTCAATAGTAATAGATTGTTTATTTTTCACCCACATTGCATTTGGTAGTAGGGCATAAAGTTCTATCTCATAGTTACCAGCAGTCAAACCAGAAATATTGTCTATGCCATCACCTGACTTGATTAAGGTTCCATTTTGATAAATCTTCCATTTATAACTCTTTATATCGTTTGTTGTTTGTGGTGACTCGATGATGAGTTTTGTTCCATCAAATTTTGTTGTAAAAGATAAAGCATAAGTAGTATTTTTTTGAAGAATTTCCTCTACTAAATCTATACTGTGATTAGAAAAGTTAAAAAGACCTCCTTGATTTTGAGTTGGTAGATATATCTGTTCACCAGTTATTAAGAAATCTAACTTTAATTCATCTTTTACAAATAGTAACCATTTTGATGAAAGTGCAAATGGACTATTGTCTTCATCTAAAGCCATTAGTGCAGTAGAAATTGTAGATATTGGGTCATATGGCAACATAATATTTTTAATTTTATCTTTATGCTTAAATGCGATTCGAGTTAACTCTCCATCAGAATTTTTTCCTGCTATTTGAACTAATCCTGTTGGAAAAAACTCATTATAAGTATCTGTTGTATAGGGTAAAGGTGCTGTATTAAATGTAATAGTTTCTATACCTGAGTAAAGTCCCACATATTGTGCTAAACCACCACCCAATGAATGACCAGTTATATTTACTATCTTTCCTGAGCCAACTTTTTTTTGTGACTCATTAAAAAAAGATATAGCATCTTTTGCTTGATCTGGTTTAAAATAGTTGTTAGAAAAAAGTGCTATATCAGCTAATATATCTATCACTCCATCATAAGTTTTTCCCAATATACTAGTAGATGTTGTACCTGTCGTACCTGCATAAACTACAATATATTGATTATTATTTTCCCTTTGATATAATCCTGCTTTAAAACCATTTAGTTTATTATTTGTTAGATTTATAAGCACCCATCCATCCTTAGATTTATCAATATCACTATTTTTTGCTGCATAAATTCTGTTTGATAAATAAGCATAAAGATAGTTTTCATCTGAAATCTGTTTGAGTGTATCTATATTGATTGGAACACGATGGTTAGAGATATGTTGATTTATCGATGTGCTAGGACTAGGAATACTACTACACTCTCTTTGTGATGTAAAATTGTACCAAGTGCCTACCCAACCATTTTTTTTAGAATTAAGTGCATTTTTAGATGGATATTGCGGATGAACTTCCCAACTAAGTTTTGTATTTCCTTTATTTTTTTCATATACAACTCCTGCAGCTATATCAGCATGAAAGATTGCACCTGCACCTATACTTCCTTCTTGACATATGATACCATCACTCCAACTCCAATCATCTCCAATATTTGTTACACCATAACTTACTCTTTTTTGAGTTTTATATCTCTTTTGTAAATCCATCTTTATATCCATGCCTGCATTTATTATACGGACACCACTGACAAAGGCATCAGCTTCTACAGAAAGTCCCTTAGTAAGTTTATAACTCACACTACCATCTATAAATGGAGCCTCAATAATTCGTTTATGTTTTTGAGGAGTTAATTCTGAAATAAGATTGGCATCTCCACCTTTAACTTTATCTATACCAAATTTAAAATGTGGATATACTCCCATACCGACACTACCATCAACAGTTATTTCACCACTCATGTTATAGTATATCCAAACGACTATACCTCCAACTTGTGCTGTTTTTACATCTTTATTTAGATTTCCTGTGGTATGTACACCTGTATTAAAAACTAATCCAGTTAGGGGAATCTTTCCAACTTTATCAACACTTTTTAATCCTATAAAATCAACTGATATACCAAACTTTTCAAATGCCTGTTTTTCAACATCTTTCCAAACACTATTTACATAACCTATTTTAAAGGAACCTTTTCCTTTTAAAGAAATTTCTGCATCAAAATCCCCCTCACATATAAACTTTTGTTGTACATCAACATCCACAATATTTTTTAAATCATATGAAAAATCAATATCATGAGACTCTGTTATCTTTAAGTTGTCTAATGAACCTCTAATATTTAAGCTTAAGTTTGTAATAGCTGTTGCGTATTCTGAACTATCCACAATCTTATTTAAATCAATTTTATAATTTAACTTTATCTTGCCTTGTGTAAAGACTTCTCCTGCCCCTAAAAAACTAGATCTAGGTTCATGGATAACTGCACCTCCAGCAAAGATTTGAGCATTTCGTGAAACTTTACTTGTTTTATTGCTTCCAGCAGATACTATATCGGGGATAATAGCTCCTACCAGTTTCATCTCACTTAAATCATAAGTTTTTTCAGGAGCTTTCGCTTCATCCACAACTTGTTCCAAAGAGGCATTTACAAGTTGCACTTCGGTTGAACCATCAGCTTGTTTAGTTTTTTTAATAATCTGCCCCGCATATCCAAGAGGAAATCTATCATCAACACCAGAAGGTATAAAAAGTATCTCTTTATTATTTTCTATTTTTGTACTTGTATCTTTAGATAAAACTATTTTTTTAATACTCATATTAGTCTCATCAACTTTTGAAGTAAGAATCTCTTTATTATTAGCTGTAATTGTAACTATATTTTGTGTATTTGCTAATGTTACAGATGGAGTAAAACTTTTTTGTGTATCTCCTCCACCACCACATCCAACAAGAAAAAACAGACCAACAAAAACAACCAATATCTTAAATTTACCAAACACTCTCTTCATCATCTTTTCTCCATCCTAAAACAGTTGATTTAAGTATAGCACTCTACAAATAAGTACTTACTTAATATTTTATTAATATATATACCTAATTAAAATATATTTGATTTATAACACTTCTTCCTTCATCGGATTTACACATTTACCACTCTTCACCATTTGAAATACCAACTCTGTATCTACCGCTCCTAAAACCATATCTTTAGATACTTTCAAACCCTTTTTGATGTGCTCTTTCACATCTACAAGTTTTGCATAGATCATATATGTTTCATCATACTTTATGACAACTACTTGATCTAAATACTCATTCTTACCAACATAGTATATAACACCATCAGATAGGCTATATACTTGCTTATCTTGTGTTGGTATGACTTTGATAGAGTCATTAAATATTTTTATATGATACTCTTTATCCTCATATACTCCATAAGGTTGTACTAGCTTTCCATCTTTTAGTGCTAAGGTGTTATGACTCATTCCACACCCCGCTAACATAACTATCATGATACTCACACCCCATACAATATCTCTCATCTTCTCTCCTTTATCATTTGATACGAAACCAATAATTATATTCTTTTTTAGCACCCTGCACTACTACACCTTCTATCTTTACACTATATTTTGCATCATTTTTCGTATCTTGTATCTTCCATTGTAGAATATTTGAGAGACCATAATTTTCATGATTAAATGACACACTATGTACTTGCATCTTTTTACCTGCACTATCTCTTACTATGATTTTAGCTTGTGAAAAATCTACATCGTTGTTGTTCCATCTATCTTGCTTATCTACTAACACAGAAAACGAGCAGTACCAGCCATGTTTAAAGTAGTATGAGGGATATGTTTCATAAGGATAAGCCACATACTCTATAATTGTATCTGAGATATCTGCAACTTCATCATTTCTCACTTTTAAAGATACAGAAGTTACAATATCATACTTGTCTGTTACTTGAGGTTTTCCATCTACTCGACCATAAGATATCTCTTTTAAAAATGGAAATAACACCCACCTTCGATGTCCTAAACTATCCACATTGTCATCAACAAGAAATCTCATAATGCCATACTCTGCACCATATACACTAGAAGCATAACTCCCATGATAATCTATATGAAGATTACTTCTGCTACTTCCCTCTTCACCCTCTTGTGTATAACATTTTGCATTTTTGGGTGGGTGATGTTCTATGTGACTGTTGGCTACAGAGATGAGTGCTGATTTGGAGACGAGGTAGTCATCATGATAGTTGTATGTAACTGGTTTTAGATGATGTAAAGTTCTTATCTTATTTACTTCTGCCAAAGCTGAGAGTTTTTCACTCTGTTTTAGCATGCCATCTTGACAAGTCCCAACATCAGGAAGAACATCATAAAGCTTTTTTACAGAAACTTCGGCTTGGGCTTTTTCATCTTTTGTTTGAGGTGGGATCATCTCTTCGATACCACACCCATGTAAAACAAACAATAAAATAACTATCAAGCTTTTTAACATCGTCATTCCTTTGTCTAGAATGATACAGCATTATTATTGGATTTTTTGGATTAGCCTTGTTTGTACTCCATAAAATCATCAATGATTTCGATACTATCTTTGAAACATTCAATCAAAGGATGTCTTATACCTTGCAAAGAATCCACAAAAAACTGCATCTGTCGTTGTGTCCTTGTTAACTCCACAAAAAAAATATTGGCACTCTCTAACTCTAAGTAACGCTCTAACTCTTTGACAGGACTACCGACACCACGCAGTAATGAAAACTCTAGTTTAGTAATGTTTGCATAATAGCATTTTTGTGTATGCTCACTCTTCTCATCATTTACTATGGAATCTTTACACTTTTCATATAAGCTATATATTTTTTCATGTGGTAGTTGATTAGCATCTTCGAGGATAGATTTTATCATAGTCATATAGGCTATATTGATAGCAGGATAGTAGTGAAAGGTTTCATTGTGATTAAAGATATTTTCATAGTAGGTGATTAACTTAGTGATAATCTCTTGTTTCTCTTTGCTCTCTATCGTATCATCACTAAGATAGTGTCTTCGTATATTTGAGATAGCTTCTGTTTTCATCTCTACAACTTCTATATCATCTTCAAACTCTATAGTAGAAAGGATGTCAAATGCTTTTTTGTACTCCCCAACAAGTGGACTTCCATATATCTGTGCTTTTATCTTTTTTATGTGATTACTCTCTTTTAGATGTTCATCTAGGGCTTCGATGACATCTTGTAAAAGCAGTTCATGATAGCCCTTGTTATAGAGTATCGGTATCAATGCTTGTATAAACTTTTGTGTATGGTGTTTGGCTAAGGGATAGTGCTGGGCGATGTACTCCATCATCTGAGTTTGTGAGACATTCTCAAGCTGTTTTAGAACTACCTTCTCTTCTTTTTTCATCTCATCTTGCATATGAAACTCACTTCTTATCTCATCAAAAATATTGTGCATATCTTCAACTTCCTGAGTATGACTTTTTACAAATCTTTCCACACCCTCACGGATAGCTTGTTTGACTGTTGCTTCTGTCATATCCCAAAGAGATGGTGCAAAGTAAAAGTTCTGCTCTAGCCTCTGCTTGACTTCTCTACGATTGATCCTCTCAGTTTTGCCATTTTTCCAGTTGTTGAAGTTGTTTTTATAGTTTCTTTCATCATCTTTTTTACAGGGTATCTCATCTATGAGTTTGTAAATATCTTTTTCTATGGTCAGGTTTAAAAGCTCTTCTTGACTTCGTAAAAAGTCTAAAAGTTCATTTCTATATAAGGCTTCATTCTCCCCACAGATGATATTGTTTGCCAAAGCATCAAACCGTTTCCTATCAAATCCTTTATCATGATAGTGTGTTAGCAACTTCTCTTTTATCTCTTTTCGTTTTTGAAAGAGATCATTGCCATAAGAGAGTGGTACACAGATAAGTTCAAAAAGCTCTTTATCCCCTCCCCAGCTAAGTGTCGTTTTTCCAAGTTCATCTATGATAAATCGCAAAACTTCTGAGTTTGTCATCTTTCTCTCCTCTAAGCACATAGTCTATCACACCGTATCGTAAAGGTAAGTGTACCATATGATTTTGCATAGCTTACTATATCAGAGGTGCCTCCTATCTTGTCATTTTGTACACCATCACTCATGACAATCATCTCATCAGCCATCTCTACTATCTGCCTACCTACTTGCCGATACTGAAAATCTCTATAGATAGATGGTTTACCAATAAGCTCAGAACTATTTGCGGCATAAAGTTTTATAGTATTTACAGCATGTGCTTGTTTGAGTAAAGAGAAAAACTCCTTTTGAGACTCTTTAGAAAAATCTTTGATATATAACTCTTGGGGCATAGGCAAGAGTACATCATATAATAAATCTAAAGAGTGTGCAACCTTTGCTATAAGCCTATCTGCTCCATCTGCTAAAGGTGTGAGGATAAGAAGCTCTTTATGTCTTTGTTTTAACATAAAAAGATACTTTATTAGTTCTTTTTCATAAGCAACTATCTCTCCTATTTTTAAGTCTCTATGCCCACTGATACCAACCTTATAATACTTCATACCTTTTTCCTAATCCCTACAATAAATTGCAACATTATAGTATCTTCAAATTGGACAAATTGGATTTGTAGTATTGTTTGATATTGGATATAATAAGGGTTAATGCTTTAAATTGGAGATTTTATGTATAGACTTATTTTTTTATTAATACTTGTACACACAAGCATGTTTGCATCAGCCAAAGAAGAGTGTATTGAACAAGGAAATAAATGGGTATGGAATGGTGCTATAAACCAATGGGCTTGTAGTTCTTCTAATGCAACTGTAGAGTCTCTATGTGTAGAAAATGGTGGAATATGGATTGGTTACCATTATGGTTCAGCAGAAGGATGCAAATCAAAACAAAAAATTCAAGAAGAAAGAGCTAAACAGAATCTAATACATAAAAAACAACAAAAAGAATTAATAAAATCAGCAAAACTTCAATCATTCCTAGAAAACAAAAATATCAGCTGTGATTCCTCAGAGTGGGATGGAAAATGGACAGAGGACAATTCTCCAATAGGCAAGGGTTCATTAAGGTGTGATAATGATATTAGTGATGCTGTATATAGATTTTTCATTCACACAACTATCTCAAAAAATCAATCATTATCAAAAGGACATATTTATGCAGAGTATGTAAAAGGTATAGGTTTTCTAGGTTGGGGAACTAGAAGTAAAGGCTATACCATCAACTTTTCAACGGAGAGTGATATTTTACCTACCGTTTCAAAACTTCGAGATATGACCATGTCTAGTTTTAATGAAAAGATAAATAGTCAGAACAATTACTCATCAACAACTACATCTTCAGGAGTAAAATCATTTGACTGTACATATCGATGTAGAACTACTGGGTTTATAGGCTTTGATAAATCCGATTATTCTATGACTGTTCAGGCAAGTACAAATTCTGAAGCCGTGCGTATTGTAGAAAGAGCATCAAACAAACATTGCAAAAAGTTAAATATGTGGTCTGCTAGTTATAGATGTGAGCAACAGTACTAACGAGTATCTACACAGTTTATTTCACACTTCCAAGTATTTCTCAATCTATATTCTTATAGGTGAGAAATACCCTTTCATTGTTAATGCTATGAGGTGCATAGTACAACTACTTACATCTCTCAGAGACTGGAAGCCTCAAACTTTCTATCTTCCTTTTTTCAACTCTATACTTCGTTAAAAGTTTTTGTGCATCTGCTATGCGTTGTTTATAGTTTTGATAAGATGACATCTGCTCTTGCATATGACTCATTGTATCTTGACAGTGGCTATATAACTCTGAAGGCTCACTTTTAATCTCTGCTACTTTATATGCCCATGCTTGATGTGGTGAATAATAGGTCTGCATAAAACTCTCTTGACAAGACTCTAGTTGAGAAATTTTTGCTGAGTATGCCATTAGCTTTGCCGCACCACCAAAAAGCGTACCAAAAAACCCACCTTTTTCAAGACCTGCATCGCCCATATCATCTATAGCACCTACAAGTGTGTCCGCGATAGCACTATCTTCATCGTATTTTTCACCAAGAGATTCTGCCATTGCAGCACTACAGATAGCAGCACTTTGTGTAGATGAGTAGCCTTTCTCTTCAGCCATCCTTCCACAAAGCTCACTCCCACCTACTTTGATCAAGCATAGCCTTTGTGCATCACGCCTACACTCCACTTCAGAGCTACACTTTTGCATGACAGGTTCTCGTGGGAGTGTTGCTTGTGGAGGCACAACACAACTTCCATCTTGATATGCCCTATTGTGCTGAATGTTCCTTTTATCTTCTAGATAATTTTCTCTATATCCATTCATCTTGACTCTCAAACCTCTTAAAGACGACTCTACATCTGCTATCTTTTGTGAAACACCTCTATACTTTTCAGGTAAAGTTAGTCTAAATCCCCCTTTATCATTTCCTTGCAAGTCAATGATATTTGATTTGTTATCTTTTATGTAGAGACATTGACTCTTTGAGACATAGCGAGGCAATCTAAACTTCAACATCCCCTGATGACTGGTTGCTGTACTTAACTTACCACTTCTAGCACTATAGAGATAGTAAGACTTTACTTTCTTATCATCTAGCTTGATATCGATACCATTGTAAGACTCTTGTATAGTAGATATCTTCGTAGAGCATCCTGTAAAGAGCAAAATAGCTGAAATGGCTACAAACGCTATATGAAAGCCCTGCTTAGTTTTAGACTGTGTTGTTATCATGATAAATCCCTTATGATTGATTTAGTGAGAAAATTATAGTGATATTAGATTGGATTTTTTGGATTTTTATTAGCAATAAAGAAGATAATAATAAAATTTCAGATTTAAAAATGAAATATACTTTTTAATAAACACTATAAATACAATATATTTAATATAAAATAATATTTAAATATATTTCTTAAGATTAAATCCAATTAATCCAATTTTCATAGTGTATAATTGCCTTCATATATCCATATAGCTAGCTAGTTTCATCTCTATCTATAGTGGTATTAGACAAAGAAAATGAGTAAAAAACAATTTTTCAATACAATAAATTAAATTATTTAAATTAATTGTATTTTTAATACTTTTTTTATTTAAGTATAAGTTTATTTTGTTAGTTTGTTGTTTAATAATAACTTTTTTAAATCTATAAAGCGAGGGTTTTCACTATGATAAAAGGTCTAACGGTAGCACTATCATCTGCATTAATTTTCACACTTTCAGGATGTGGAGGAGATTCAACTCCCACACAAGATGACAGCCAACAAACTGAACAAGGAGATAAAGCAGTCAATCAAGCTCCCATAGCAACATTTGAAAGCTTTAGTATCAACAAAGGTGCAAGGTATGATGGCGAACTAAAAGCCATCGATCCAGATGGAGACAAACTACAGTATCTGATAGTAGATGAACCACAGCATGGTACAGTAGTCCTACATGACAATGGATGCTTCACCTATACACCAGATGATGGATACCAAGGAAGTGACACTTTTTCATATCGTGCTAGTGATGATGTAAGTTCATGTGCTGTCAAAACAGTCACCGTTGATGTCTGTAAACCTACCCTTGAGATACCACAAGCGCCTACAAACCTTACCATCAAAGCACTAAGCACCACAAAACTAGAACTTACATGGAGTGACAACGCTGACAATGAAGAGGGGTTTACCATATATAAAGATGGTAAACTTGTAGCCACTACACATGCTAATGAAACTAAAAAAGTGTTATGTTGTGGACTCAAAGCAGGAACAACCTATAACTTTGAAGTAAAAGCCAAAAACAAAGCAGGAACTTCAACTTCAGCAACAGCACAAGGTACGACAAAAGATGTCACAACTTCTCCTCTTGCTCAAACAGATTTAAATGCAGTAGCGATAGAGAAAACAACCCTAAGACTAAAGTGGACTGATACTGCAGATAATGAAAGTGGCTATAAAGTCTATCAAGATGGAATACTACTAAAAACTATCTCTTCAGGATGCTCTTGCACAGTGATAAAAGATTTACAAGAAGGGAGAGAGTATGACTTTAAAGTAGAAGCAGTAAATAAGATAGGAAGTTCCAGCTCAGAGACTATCAAAGTCACTACAAAAACAGAAGTTATCACTCCTACCAACCAAGCCCCAACTGCTCTTCCTCAAACTATCACAATGGATGAAGACACAAGTAAAACTATCATACTCACAGCAAATGATGCAGATGGAGACACCCTAACTTATACAGTTGTAACCCCACCAAAACATGGGACATATTCAAGTGGTATTTATACCCCTACAGCAAACTACAACGGAAGTGACAGCTTTACTTTTAAAGCAAACGACGGAAAACTTGACTCAGCTATAGCAACGATCTCGATAGTCATAAACGATGTAGCAGAACCAAACACTCCACCAACTGCTACGGCACAAACTATCACGATGCTTGAAGATACCAAAAGAACTATCACACTCGGAGGAAGTGATGCTGATGGAGATAGTTTAACTTATGCCGTTGTTACTCCACCAGTTCATGGTACATTTACAAATGGTGTTTATACCCCAACAGCCAACTACAATGGAACTGATAGCTTCACTTTCAAAGCAAACGATGGTAAGGCTGATTCATCACCTGCGACAGTATCTATCACTATCACCGATGTACCTGAGCCAAACACCGCACCAACAGCAAACAGTCAAAGTGTGACACTCGATGAGGATACAACTAAAACTATCACACTAAGTGGAAGTGATGCTGATGGAGATAGTTTAACTTATACAGTAATTACTCAACCAAGCCATGGAACTTATGCAACTGGTATCTATACTCCAATAGCTAACTATAACGGAACTGATAGCTTTACTTTCAAGGTAAATGATGGCAAGGCAAACTCAGCTCCAGCAACAGTAAGCATAACTATAAAAGCAATCAATGATAAACCAACAGTTACTGCACAATCAGTTACGATGGATGAAGATACTACAAAAACCATCACATTAAGTGGAAGTGACATAGATGGAGATAGTTTAACTTACACAGTTGTAACACAACCAACACATGGAACATACTCAAATGGAGTCTATACACCAACAGCAAATTACAACGGAACAGATAGTTTTACTTTCAAAGCAAACGATGGAAAAGTTGACTCAGCCCCTGCAACTGTGAGTATCACTATTACTGATGTCCCTGAACCAAACCATGCACCAACAGCAAACAGTCAAACTGTAACCTTAAATGAAGATACAAGCAAAGCTATCACACTAAGCGGAAGTGATATAGATAGAGACACTCTAACATATACAGTAGTAACACCACCTAAACATGGAGTTTTAAGTGGTACTGCTCCAAGTTTAACCTATACACCAACTGTAAACTACAGCGGAAGTGATAGTTTTACATTTAAAGTAAATGATGGGAAAGTGTACTCAAATATTGAAAAAATTCATATTGGAATAAATAAAAATATAAATATCAGCACTACTAGTAAAGTTGATTCTACACGTATAGGTCACTATCAAACCAATTCTGCAGTTGATGTTGTAGTTTCAAATGATGAAAAAGTTGCTTTTGTAGCAGATAGGTTTGAAGGAATGGTTATATTAGATATTAATAATCCATTTAATCCAAAAAAAATTAGCTCATATATAATTGAAGATGATGAAATAAAAGGAATTGCAATTTCCCCTGATAATACAAAAGCTTATATAGCCACGATAAATTCAGGTTTATTAATAGTTGATATTAGTGATTTAAAAAATCCAAAAAAAATCTCATCTATAAGTAAATTTATTCAAAATATTACTGTCTCTACTGATGGAAATATAGTTTATATGACACATGCTTACTCAGATACCGTGATAGATTTTATAGATGTTTCTAATCCTGAATCACCCACAATAATTAATAGATATGCAGTAAGTATGGAATCTGATGTAAATCGTATAAAAATTTCTTCAGATGAAACTAAATTATATGTAACTACTGGATTAGAAGAGTTTATCATATTAGATATAAACGATAAAACAAACCCAATAGAACTTGGTTCATATAAACTAGTTAAGGGTCGATTTAGCGATTTAGCAATATCATCAGATGAAACAATAGCTTACATTGTAGATCGTAAAAAATTTATATTATTAGATATATCTAACCCTTCTAACATAATAAAAATTAGTGAGTCTGCTATAACAGAGTCTATCTCTGTAAGTCATTCTATCGCACTTTCACCAGATGAAACACTAGCTTATATCAACAATGGCTATAAAGCAGCACTTGAAAAATTTGATATAAGCAATTCTTTAAATCCTATTAAAATAACTCAATATGCTTCTGGTGGTGGCAAGAATATTGTCATTTCCGCAGATGGCACTAGAGCTTATACTCCAATAGGTAATCAAGGTTTCATAATAACTGATTTATCCAATACTATAGAGAGACATAGTGTTGATTTAAATAGTTCAGGTCGTTTAACAAAAATGATTTTTTCGAAAGATAGAAAAAAAATTTTTGCAGCAGATCAAACAGGAGGGTTCATGGCTATTGATATAAGTAGCCCATTTAGTCCAAAGATAATAAGCTCTTTTAAAACAGGAGGTGTTGCATATGATATTGCTATATCAACAGATGAAAATAGAGCTTATATAGCAAACTATGAAAACGGTTTTTTAATACTAGATATAAGCAATTTAAGTAACATAAAAATACTTCACAATTTTGATATACAAGAATACTGGTATTTTAAAGGGGTAGCACTCTCTAATGATAATACCAAGCTCTATGTGACAGTTTCCCAGAGAGGACAACATAAGCCTGGATTATTAATATTTGATATAAGTAATAAGGGATTAAAAGAAATAGGCTCATATGAAACTATACATGGTGGTGCTAAAAGTATTAGCCTTTCAAAAGATGGTACAAAAGCCTATATTACTGATAATTATTATTCATCTTTAGAAATAGTAGATATAAGCGATCCTGCCACCCCTGTTAAACTTGGTTCATACTCTGGTACAGGATTTTCACAAAAAATAGTTTTATCTCAAGATGAAACTAAAGCTTATATATCAAATGGTTACACCGATTTATTAATATTAGACATTAGTAATCCTACTAATCCAAAAGAGCTTAGTATATATGGTGCCTCTATTGAGGGTGGATGGCGTGAAGGATGGAGTGAAGACATATATTTATCTTCTAACGGTAAAAAAGTATATATTTCAGATACAGAGCATGGATTAAAAATCATAGATGTTAGTAACCCTATTAATCCTAAAGAAATCTCGTCTTATAGTACAAATGGTGATTTAACAGCCATAGCACTTACAGAAAATGAGTCTTATGTATATACTGGTATTTATCCTAACATATTAGAAATCATTGATTTATCAATTGGAAGACGATATTTCCCTAAAAATTTTGGAGAAAGCTATTTAGAACTAGAAATTAATTCAAATAAAAATACTAATATCAACATAAATGTCAAGACTGATAGAAGTGATATCATATCAATTGGAAACTATCCTACATCTTTTAATTATACTGATAATAATAAAAGTATAAAAATTCCAGTAAACTCTATAGATGATGCAACGGGACAAACTATTGTTACAGTTACATTAACAAGTGGTGGTGTAACTACAAAACATAAAATATATATTATATTAAGATAGGGTCACTGGTTTTACAAAAAAACTGTACACCTGACAACTAAGCTCTTTTTGCCGCTATATCATAAACATTTTATAAGTTTGGTATAGCATGGCATGAAAATAAACTACTTACCGTCTCTGACTAACTACCTCTTGACAATAAACCGATATTACTGTATCATTATGTATAAACAAATGCCAAAGGATACTTTATGACAGTACCATTAAAAAAGTGGGGAAACTCTCTAGCACTTAGGATACCAAAAGATATAGCAACCACACTCTCTATAGAGCAAGACTCTATGTTGGAGTTAGCTATAGTAGATGGCGCATTGATACTTAAACCTACAAAAGAAAATCTTTTAGAAAGCCTAGTCTCTAAAATAGATAGTAAAAATCTCCACAGCGAAGTCTCTACAGGTGAAAGTATCGGCAATGAAGTGTGGTAGTTATGTTCCTGATAGAGGCGATATCGTTTGGTTAGATTTCACTCCCCAAACAGGACACGAACAACGAGGGAAAAGACCCGCTTTGATCTTATCCCCAAAGAATTACAATCAAAAAACTTCACTCTGTCTCTGTCTGCCTATCACCTCTAAAATCAAAGGATATCCCTTTGAAGTAGCCCTTCCCAAAGATATCCAAATCGAGGGAGTCATACTCTCCGATCAAGTTAAAAATCTAGACTTCATGGCACGAAAGGTGACTTTTATCTGCAAAGCACCCAAAAGTGTTATACAGCATGTTCAACAAAATATAACAGCACTGATAACGGAATAAAATGAAAACGATATTTAGACTTCTAAGTTTAACAACTATACTCACCATCTTTTTCACCTCATGTGGAAGCACCAGCTCCACAGAAAACCTAGATTTCATCAAAGCAGATAAACCAGAACAAGTAAAAGTAGATGACAACCTTACTACCCCTCCTGTAACATTTGGCAATGATAGAGTATATCATGTAGGCAGAAGCGGTGATTTTGATGGAACACTCTCCTACACTTCCATTACAGAAGCTTTAAACACCATAGCTAAAGATATAGACGACTCCAAACTCTTCAACAAAAAGCCTTTCTCCTATAGTGATGTCACACTAAAGATACACGAAGGTAGTTATGGAGCAGAGACCAATGAAACCTACCCTATCCTCTTTCCAGCAAATATAAAAGTCATAGGAGAAGGCAATGTCACCATCAACAACGAAAAAGAGAGAAATCTAGGCTCACTAGAAGATCTAAATGACCCTATCATGATAATGATTATCTCTATACTTGCCAATGAACTAGATCCCATGATAAAGCTTGGTAACTCTTGCATACTTGATTCCATCAACATCTCCGCAGGTTATGGGGTGGGTATCATGGTAGAAGGTGATGCTAAAGCCATCTTGAAAAACTCCAAAGTCTTTGTATCCAAGACAGGACTAAGAGTGCTGGATGATGCCAGGCTTACCCTCCTAAACACCAACCTATTTGAAAACTCACTAGCCATAGAGGTACGAGACAATGCAAAAATCATCCTAAAAGGGACAAGGATATCCTCCAACGATATAGGCATAAAATCCTCTCATACTAGCCAACTTCAGTTTGCCGATAAAAACCTCATAAAAAACAACACTTTTTGTGGACTCTATGATAGAGGCATAGGTAGTGAACTCACTCTCTCAACACAGATAGAGTGGGATGCCTCACAGATACACGATGCGTGTACAAATGGTGTCAGCATCGCTTCAAACCAAGATAGAAACATCATCTTTCAAAGAGTGCCAAACTATATCAAACTCTTTTCAGACATACCAACTATAGAGCTAACCTATCCGCAACATAAAAGCACCATCACAACAACCACGCCAAATATCATCTGGACCCCAACACCAAACAATGTTGTCACAAAAGTAGCGATATTTAACTCACTTCCTATCGTCAATGCCCAACAGATTATCAATAAAGAAGACATAGTATGGTACTGGAACAGCGACACAAACGACATCTCGAAGCTTGGAAACTTAGCCTACGGTGATGGTATATCAAAGTCCTCTCTCATAACAGGAAAAGGCTACTACTACGCAATATTTGAAATGAATAAATCCCAAACAAAGGTGACGGCTTCAAGCCCTGTCTATTTCTTTACTATAAACGGAGACTACTAAGATGCTAAAAAAACTACTATTTTTACCAACTATCATGATAACACTTCATGCAAACAACACCAT
This sequence comes from Cyathermia naticoides, assembly GCA_033042655.1. Lineage (NCBI taxonomy): Eukaryota > Metazoa > Mollusca > Gastropoda > Neomphalida > Neomphalidae > Cyathermia > Cyathermia naticoides. The sequence continues at coordinate 33,965 of JAUTWP010099947.1, forward strand.
AGAGATAAAAGATGCAAACCAAAAGCTAAACATCGCCCAAAAGTCCAAACATCTAGGTACAAATAGCATCAACATAGGAGACAACAACCAAAACATCACTATCACCCAAAAGATAGAGGTGATACACAGTACAAACAACACCTTGTTAGATATACAAACCGCCCTAAAAGATTTCATCCCAAATAGAGAGAAAATCAACAACGACTTTCAAAAGCTATTCTCTCAAAGCAAAGCCTCACAACAAAAAGAGATACAAAAACTCTATCAAAAGTATCAAGCCCTAAGCTCCCAACAACAACTATCAAATGAAAAACTTCGCTACCTAAAATCAGACATAGACTATCTCATCTCACAAAATAAAACAGAGATAGAAAACCTACAACAAAGAATCTCTCGTGTAGAAAAAGATATCTCCTTTTTGATGGATGAGTTTAAAAAGGGAAATCTACAAACACTCTCCTTTTATAGCCTTCATATAGATGGACTCTATATAGATGAAACATTTTACAAAGGTGCAGGAATTGGGTATGAGAGACTTTTTAACAACTCTTTGCTAAAAGAAGCATCTTTAATCTCCTCTTTCTCTTTTCTATCAGGAACAGAAGAGAATATCATCCAAGATGAAGATAAACAACTCCTACTCTTTGACATCGGTATCAAAAAGCCCCTTTCATCCTCTGCTTATGGACAGAGTGCTATCGGCTATATGGCAGGAGATGAGAGTTCTCTCTATCTAAAACTAGGTGTAGGGGTAGAGAAGTACAATAAGAAAAACAAGATTTCACTTGATCTAAACTATATAGGTATCTTTGAAAAAGAGCAAAAAACCATAAAAACACACCTGATTGGAAATGCTGAAGTTTTAGAGGAAAAGAGCTATCAAAGCGGACTCTCTTTGGTACTTAGTGTATCATTTACAGGATTTTAGACTAGTTATCGTAGATATCTTTTCGTCGCCCTATCTTTAGGATAAGCAGTACCATCTCACCATCATCATTGATTTCAAAAATAGCGCGTATCCTTCTTGCTATGACAAAGCGATAGTGCTTAAACTCTGTACCTTTTAACTGCGTTACTTTTTTACTTTTGCTTAGCTCATCAAAATTCTCACTGAGGTATCGTAACTTTTTGGCTATGAGTTGTCCTTCTGCGTGGTTAAAATCTTTGAGGTTTTTAACAGCAGTCGAAGTTAGATTTAACTTATACACTACTCTAGTCCAAGCTCGTCAAATACCTTATCGGCATCATACACCTCTTCTACACCATCTCTCACATCACTAGATATCTTTTGTGCAGTGAGTGAGTCTGTATGGTCAAAGTAGAAGTCTAAGGCTCTTTCTATCAACTCTTTTTGTGATATCTCTAAAGTCTTAGCAACAAACTCTAGTTCATTTGCCACAGAAGTATCAAATGAGATAAGTTTTTTAACAGATGCCATAGAATATCCTTTTATATATCTTTTTGTATATTATAAAGGATATAGTGTTAAATGGCACTTAAACTACTCTTGGGTGATATTGATGTCACTATTGCCACTACCTATAACTACTCTATTTTCTTTATAAATGATGGTGTTTTGTGTAGGAGTAAGGATTTGTTTTGGTTGCACTTTTTGTTTTACTATTGGTTCTTGCATACTATCAAAATAGTACCATGCACCCAATGCACCAAGTATGAAAAGCCCTAACAAGAGTTTAAAAAATCCTCTAGACTTTTTTTTACTTCTATCATGATAACTTTCCTCATATATACAAGCGATAAGTTCATCAAGCCCTTGCTTATAATCTTTATTCATCTCTATCCATTGAAGCCTATCCCACCCCAAAGGAGTTTCCGCCTCTTTATATAAAACAGGGATGATACGGATACCTCTATGCTTAGCAAATGCCACTTCATCTTTGACATTTTCAGACTTTACAGAAGCGGGAGAAACAACTAAAATCATCACAGATGCACTCTTTAAAGCCTCTTCTATGTCATTGTCCCAGTGTTTACCACCTACAATATTAGAACTATCCATCCAAACATCTAACTCTTGCTTTTGCAAATCTTTTGAAAGTCGTTTGGCAAACTTTGTATCTACTCTGCTGTAGCTTAAAAATATATGTTTCTCTTTTTGCATAATCCACCTGATACATTCATACTTTAATCTCTAAAAGTATTATACCTTTTGTTGATGGTATTTACTCTTTGAAAATGACATATTATATAAATCCAATTTGTCCAATCTACATCCACTATAATCTCCATACATTTAAAATCAAAAGGAGGCTATCATGACAAAAAAAATACTAACATTCACCCTACTCTTCTCTCTATCTTCACTACAAGCTAGAGAGATTTACAACTATCTAGACTTTAAACAGGATGTTTTCAATACCGTTACAAGCTATAACATGATACATAAAGAGCAAAATCTTACTGCACCAGAACATGAAAATGAACATCTAAAACTTACACAAAGACTAAAAGAAGATTTTAAACTATTTGAAACAGCGAACAGTGACTTTCCTAACACTATAAACAAAAAACTTCATGCCATCCAAAAACAACTTGATGATGCAAATGAGGTTAATACAAAAGTGATGGAACTCCTTGCTTCTAAACACTCTACTTTCAAAGGCTATCAAGCACTAGCTAAACAAAGAGCAGAGATTATGACACCATTTTTACAAAATATAAGAGCATTGGTAAAATAGTTAGATGTACTAGTAAAAGAGAAGAAGTGATCATGAAAAAACTTTTTATCACGCTATCTATCTTGTTGTCCATAGTAAACAACATATCTGCTGACAGCACCAAAGAGTTTAGCTCTGATATCGCTGACTCATTTTCCTACTATGAAAAAGCCTTGCTCTATCATGATATGAACCAATTTGAACGAACAAAGGCTGATTTAAAACTCTCGTCAAGACTACAAAAAGACTTTTCACTTTTTACAGCGACTTATCATGATATACCTATATCTATCAAAGATAAAATACACACGGTACAAGACTCATTTGATAAAGCAGATAAACTTAGCTTAGAGATTTTAGACCAGTTATCATCAAACTATCTTGACACTAAAATTGTTAAGCAACGAAACAAGGCATTTATACATGCACTATATCAGTTGCAACGGCTTATCGCTTTGCTTTAAGACTCGTGAAGAATCCTAATAGAGTAGTTGTGGCTATTAGCTGATAAATATATAAATCCAATTTGTCCAATTTAAAATAGTTATAATAACTAAACCAAAAGAAGGAGTTATTATGAAAAAAATAGTCATAACTATCATATCGTTGATGTTATTCAGTTCTACATTATTTGCGGAGGAAAAAGTTCCAGAGTTTGATGGTGGCTATGTGAAGCTTTCAGATGGAAAGTTCATAGAGATGGAGGCACAAAAAGCATATACAACACAAATTGCAAGAGGAGGTATGAGTGTAATGCGTCTTATGAGCCTACCACGAACATACTACACAACAAGTAAAAAAAGTATGATATCTGTTAATAGCGATGAATTTAAAGGTATAGCAATAAGAGGTAATTATAAATTTAAGAATTTTTCATTGCACCCATTAAAAAATAAAAAACTAGATAAGAATGAAGCTCTATTTGACAATCAAGGACCAGCCAAAAAAACAAGTACATTATATACAAATGGAAAAGAACTAAAAATTAGAAGTAAATCTTTAGGAAAAGATACATATTTCTTTGCTTCAAAAGAAAAATTGAAAAAGGGTGAATATGTGGCTTGGCTTGGCTACTATTTTTGGTTTTTTAAAATTAAATAAAATTACTTTGATATAATTCATAACAAAAAAAAGGAGTTTACATGAAAAAATATACGATAATATTAGCAACATCTTTACTTATATTTACAGGATGTGGCGGTGGAAGTAGTAGTGATGGTGGAAACAATACATTAGGAACACTAAGTACACAAAGTTTATCACCAATACAACAACAATTAGAAAATGCAAACTATAATGGTGCATCAAATCTTGTTGATCTAGGATCAAATAAAGTAGCTTTTACATACTTTAGAGACAATAGCAAACACTTTGCTATATATGATAGAAAAAAAGGTGAGATTCTTTCAGATATACCTGAGTTTGCTGGAGGAACTCTAACTAGTACTTCAAATAACCAAATCATTTTTGATGATAAAACAAAAGTAACTGTAGATCAAAATAACTACTATAAAAAACCAGTTGTATCAACTATACAATCAACTCAGACATCCTCTCATACAAAAACACCAAGAGAGATAATCAAACAAAAGATAGAAGCAGATAGACAGCATTCTGTAGATATTTTTACCTATACACCTCAGTATCATGGTGCAGCAGTTGTTGTATCTTCACCAGGTGGAAGAGCAATATACTTTTATGATCTAGATGATAAAAGCTATAGTACTAGATATCCAATCTTTCAAAGTGATGATGATGCAGTTGTAACAGAAGTAAAAATGCTTGGTGGAAAGTATCTAGAATATACATACTATGAAAGAATGTCGCACTCAAAAGAGCGTATAAAAGTCAAATATAACTTTATAGACAAATATAAAGTTGAACCAAATAACCAAAATAACAATGATAACTCAAACAATTCAAATCAAAACTCTTCTATATCTGCAAAAGAGGCGATAACAAGATATTTTGCAAACAATACTAGCCATAGAGTAGAGTCTTTTGTTTACACTCCACAAGAAGGTGGTGCAGCTGTACTAGTTCGTGCTGAAAGTGGAGATATACTATATTTTTATGATCTAGATGATAAAAGCTATAGTACTAGATATACTATAAAAGATTTTGAAGGACAGTATCAAAGAGCTACAAATATCAAAATGTTAGGTGGAAAATATCTCCAATATACATATAAAGATCCTTCTATTGGAAAATATATAACTGTTAAATATGACTTTATAAACAAATACCAAGATGACACTAGCTATGAAAACATGGATAATAGTTATGATGACTCAGGCGATGATATAGGTGATATAATAAGAGATATATTAGGATAAAATTAACTATATTTTTCTTACACAATTCTGTATCAATTAGATAAAATAATTGATACAGGAGAAAAGCTATGAAATCCAATTTGTCCAATTTTATAACTCTATAATAGAAAAAGAATAAATAAAAATTTTAGGTAAAACCATGACACTAAAAAACCTACTCATCACCTATGCCACATATCATGATATCTACAAACAAGCCAAAGAAAGCGACAAAGAGACAAAGAGACAAATCATGAGATAAAACAAGCACTCATACAAGATAAAGAGATAGACAAAAAGCGACTCTTTTACTATAACCTTTTTTCTGAAGGAGATAGAAGTTGGGATAGCTTTCTCTGCTTTTCCAAAGGGGAAGCAAAAGCAAGAGAAGCCTATACGACACATCAACGAGCAACCAAAAAATTTTATCTTTATGATTTAGAACCGCAAATATCATCAGAGATAAAAAGCATTACTCTTTCAGAGATACTTGATAGCAAAGAGTGGTTTGATGAGTTAGTCAAGAGGATGGCATACCTTGTACCGTTTGATAAGAATCAGATGAAAAAACTTCCTGATAACTATGATTTAGAAACTTTATGGAGTTTTAGACATCATCTTGAGGCTCAATTTCTATTTTATGATGGCAATGAGTTTTTATTTTCAACACACAAAGATGCACAAGTGCCATCAAGTCTACATTATGGATATAGTGTCGTTATAGATGACAACGGCAAATATGGTATCATCCATAACAAAACCAAACTTCTCTCAGGAGAACCAGAGTTTGAGTGGATACTACCTTGCGAATATCACTATATCAACATAGAAGGGATACTTACCCAAGTACAAAAAGAACCTATTCATACAGATAACTTTAAAGAGTATCTGTGCGATATAATGGATCTTGAGACAAAACAGATATATACAAACAAAGCTATCTGTAACTTGCTAGACAGTGATAGGTTTATCAATGTTGATGAAGATGGACTACTGAAATATATCATGATAGATACAGAGGAAAAGAAGATTTCTGCAAAAAGTGATAGTTACCTAAACATCATAACACCTATGTTCTACTCTCTAAAACCAGTACAATCTCCCAAAACAAAACTCTGGGGATATATAGACAAAACATGCCATGAAGTGATAAGTCCAAGGTTTAAAGAGTATGGTTTTTTTAATGACGGCTATGCAGTTTTAAAAGAGGATGATAAAGAGTTTGTGATAGATGAAAAAGGAAGTATAGTTATACCACCTCTCTACGAAATCATCCTTCATCATAAAGATGACTACTTTTTTGTCAAAGATGGTGAGAAAGGAGCAGTATTTAAAAAAGATAAGATTTATATAGATTTTTTTGATTTAAAGGAAAAACACTCCCTGCTTGGTGGTTCATATACTGATTTTAGTGAAGATGAACTGTTTGTGCCACTTCTTGGCTATCTTTTTAAAGAGAAAAAAAGTGCTTTACATGACAGGCTTTATAAAATGGAGCTAAAAGAGTATGTAGAACTTTATAATACCTTTAAAAGTCAGATAGATTTGGTAGAAGCAGGACTCTGGTGGCATCCAGTCAAAGTCAAAAAGATACCTTCCTCCTATAAAGAGATTATCAAAAAAGAGGAGGTTTATACTATAGGGTGGAACTACCCTTCTTCTGCAAATATGTTTAATATGCGAGAGGAACTTCCTGTGATGTTTACCAAAAAAGATGGCAGTAGTTTAGGTCTAGGGATAGCCTTGGAAGATTTAGAACTGGTAAAAAAAGGAGTTTGAGATGATTATCTATATACATGGTTTTGGCGGTAGTGGTGAAGGAAGTAAAGCAAGGGCTTTTAGAAAGTATTTTAAAAGTATCCAAGAAGATTTCATAGCTCCATCTCTACCGTACAATCCAAGACTTGCTATAGAGACTTTAAAAGAGCTTATCAGCTCATACCAAGGCAATGTTTATCTTATCGGTTCATCTCTTGGTGGGTACTATGCTACCTATCTTTCTAGTATGTATGAAGTTAAAAAAGTAGTTTTGATAAATCCTGCAACAAAACCTTATGAGACATTAAAAAGATCTTTAGGTCAAGCACCAAACTTTTATGACAACTCAACTTTTTCTTGGAGTGTCAATCATCTACAAAGTTTAGAAAAAATAGATACAAAAGAGTTCAACAAAGATAAGTTTATGGTTCTTCTTCAAAAAGAAGATGAGCTACTAGACTACAAAGATGCCATAAAAAAGTATGATGGTGCAAAGTTTATAATAGAAGATGAAGGAAATCACAGCTTTGAGGGGATAGAAAATCACTTTGAAGATATTAGAATGTTTTTTGCTATCGGAAAACAGTTTAAACACACTCCTACTATAAGAGGAACAGGACTTTTAAACCAAGTACTAGCACACCAAGTTGGTGATCTTTACTATGATGATATGGCAAAGTTTCTAAAGTTTTTTGGTAGAAAATTATCTATAGATGCATATTCAGATGAGGCAAAAGGAAGAGTAAAACTAGCAAATGAACTTTTTAAAGCATCAAAAGCTATCAGTGATACTAGAGAACATATCGAAAAAGCTTGGGAGATTTGTGCACTTCCAACTATAAGATGGATGGAGAAAAACGGCTACAATAAAACTCCAACCATCCAAGCTAAAAAAGATATCCCACAAGAGATAACAAACAGATTGGATGGCTTTAACTTTAAAGATATAAGATTTTTATATGATACTACTGATATCTTACCACTTCGCTTGGAGTATAACTATCTTGTAGATAAAAACAGTGTTTTTAATAGTGCAGATGAGGAGAGCTATTTAAAAAGACATTATGAAACACTTGGGTTTAAAATATTTGAAAACGATATAAAACCATATATGCAGCCAAATTACCCTGATGATGATAGGAACTATCTAAGGTTTTACTACTTAAAAAGGTATATAGCCGTTAAAGATGATGTAATTTTTTACTATGATATAGAAGGTATATTGGATGATGAAGATCATAGCTTTTTAGTATTTCACTATGATGAGAGTGCAAAAGAGTTGATAGAGAAGGATTTTAAGTGATGAGTATAAAAATAGAGTAGCTATACCATACATAGAAAAGAAAATGAAAGATACATCAGATGAAAAAATAGTGAAATTTATGCATATCATTTATGCGGGTAAAGATTGTATAATATAATAAATCAAAACAAGGAGAAGAACATGAAAACTATAAAACTAACACTTTTTATACTACTAGCACTACATCTACAAGCTATGGCAGCACAATCGCTCAAAAAAAGTGATCCAGAAGTGATAGCCTTGTGTGATAAAAATGGGGATGGAAAAATAACAAATAAAGAGTATGTATGTTACTTACATTTGAAAAGCAGGAAACTTGATGAGGAAAACAGGAAACTTGATGAGGAAAGCAGGAAACTTATTGAGAAAATTAAAGAAAATTTAAGTGGCAAATAATCCATGCAACACTTTGTCATAGGAGATGTTCACGGCAACTACCATACACTTTTATCGCTTGTGGATAAACTCCCTTCTGATTCTAATCTTATATTTGTCGGTGATCTTATAGACAGAGGCTACTTCTCTAAAGAGGTCGTAAAGTTTGTAAGAGAAAACAAGCACCTCTGTGTCATGGGTAACCATGAAGAGTACATGATAGACGAAGCCCCTTATGTACTAAATGCCTATGAAGAGCATAGAGAGTTAGACCTCTACTCTATGTGGTTTAGTAATGGTGGCACAAACACCCTACTCTCTTATGAAATCATAAAACTTATAGAAGGAAAACCAAGCAAAGTAAAAAACTATAAACTAGCACTTAAAAATATACGAGATGACATAGAGTGGATGAAGAGTTTACCACTTTACATCAAGCTTGACTTACCTCATATATCAGACAAACCCATCGTTATATCTCATGCTTGTGTGGGAGCAGTTTGGAAATTTTATGATGATGAAAAAGGCAAGAAGACTTTTAAAGAGTATGCTTTATGGAACAGAAAACTCCCACCTTCTGATATGCCGATATTTAACATATTTGGTCATACTCCCGTAGAGTTTGGTGTAGAGATAGAAGAAAGTTATGTCAATGTTGATACAGGCTGCTACATCAACAAACACGGCTATGCAGAGCTTAGTGCCTACTGTATTGAAAGTGGAGAAGTTGTTAGTGTTGGTAGAGTTACTAAGGATAAAAAATGGTAATATATATTAGATGAAATAATATACTTATCTTTTGAATTGGTGATTATAAAAGAATACTCTCTAATTTGTTTGTATAAATAGATATAAATCAGAAATTTTCACTAAATAACACTCAATTTTACTCTTTATTTATCAAATTTCTAATGTTTACAATAAATTTTAACTTTTTTTCATTTTTTTTATAAATTTTTCTTAGTCCAGCAAAAACCGTATTTTAGGGAAGCAAAAATTTCAATGTATTATAGTAATACATCAATTGATTCTATGTTTAAGCTTTATTGTAAGTTCCCATATTTTAGGGCTTGACAAAGGTTTTTATATCTGTTATACTTACACCATCTTTAAAAAGATTTTTTTAAATTTTCATCTTTTTTTAGATAGTTAGCAAGTAAAATATAAATGGTTAAAATTTGTTATTCATTTTTTTTTATTCTGATGATAGTAAGTAACATATAAAAGGTTTAAATAAGAATTTTTCTTTTTTAATACATAAAAAGTTGAAAATTTAGTGTGTAAGCAACATATAAAAGGTTTGTGAGAAAGAGTTGGGTTACCCTTCTCCTCTCACCTTTTTTTCTACAAATCCAAACTCACCCCATTGCATTTCAACCACTCTTTATGTTTAGTATAATCAGGCATCAACCGTTTCACCTCTTTCCAAAAATGATTATTATGAGTATGTTCTTTAAGATGTGCCAATTCGTGTGCGATAATATAATCAATAACACCAACTGGAGCCATAGCAATCTTCCAATTAAAATTTAGATTTTCTTCTTTAGTACAAGATCCCCAACGATATCCCAGTTCCATCACTCTAAAATCAGGCAAATCCATAGCTAGTCTTTGTTCAAAAAGTTTCAACCTATCATAAATCTTTTTTTTCAAATGCTCACTATACCAACTCTTAAAACACTCTTTGGCATTTTTTTGATAGTTACTTCCAAGCTGAAACCATCCATGTTTCAACTTTAGCTTAGTATCATCTTCTACAATCTCAAGCCTATACTCAGCTCCTAGATAGTAAAAGCTCTCTCCTGAAACAAACTGTTTTTTTACTTGATTATCTTGAGATGTTTTTTTAATTGCAAGTTTTTCCCATATCCATAAACGCTTTTTCCAAACCTGTTTTTCTATATCCATATCATCTAACTCCAAAGGAGAATTGACAACGATATTTCCATCTCTTTCAATAGTAATACCAAGAGAGCTACGGCTGGAACGGATAACATCATAGTCAATTAGCAAGTTCTAACTCCTCTAAAGTCCTAGAATTTTCTTTAGTGATACTCATAAACTGTTCTTTGATATTTGATATATTTTTAATAAGCTGGTTTTGTTTTGTATTGGCGATAAGCCCTACTAAGTAGTTTTCTAAACTATTTCTTGAACTTTCACCTGTAGCACCCCAAAAATCAACTCTCTGAATTTCTCTAGAAGCCTGTTCTACGCTATTGATAACCAAATCAATAATCACATCACATACTTGGGAAGTACACTCCTCTTCTGTGTAAAAGCTCACAAAAAGATCATAATAAGGCATACACACTTCACACCCTATTTGTTCAAAAACTTCCAACAGTTCCCTACCACTTTGAACCTCATCTTTGAACTTTGAAAGCTTTACCACTAGCTTGTCCCACTCACCTTTATGCTCAGCGATAATCTTCTCTAACTTCTCAGCAAGTGATTTATAGTGTATAGGATCTTTATTGAGGTTGATACGAATCGTATAACGTAGTGCATGTTCCATCTCTGAGGCGACAGCCTTGTTTGTTCTTCCTTCTAAAACTTGTTCAAACTCATCATCAAAGATAGAGATAGGTCTTACTTTAGTCTCAATTCCTTCACTGATAAGGTGTTCATTGATCAAAGCCTTAACCTTAGCTCCAATCCCTTCGATATCCAACTCTACATCTCTATACCTTCGCCCAGCTTCATTTTTGATAAGCCCCAGAACTTTGACATCATCAAGATAAAACTTTTTGATGGGATCTGGTAAGATAAAATCTATAAGCTTAGTAAATTCTCTAAACAGAACTTTGAACTCCTGTCTTAACTTTTCATCTGCCAAAAGGATAACAGCATCTTCTAGTGTACTATCATCTATCTCTTCAATCCCCCTTTCACTAAAAAACTGCATCACTTTTCTATGTGAAAGTTCAAGTTGCGAAAGTTCTTGGGATTTGTCTGTCATGATATCTTCAATATCATCAGATTCATAGTTATTGAGAGCCTCTTTAAGGTGTGCTCCTACACCATAATAATCCACTATCAAACCACATGTTTTACCTTCATAAGTACGATTTACCCTAGCTATCGCTTGAAGTAGATTGTGAGCTGTTAATTTTTTATCTAAATACATCACCTGTTCTATAGGAGCATCAAATCCTGTAAGAAGCATATCACTCACAACAATAAAAGCAAGTTGAGATGTTTTCTCTGGGTTAAATGCTTCTTCACCATCTTGGGCTTCAGTAGGGTTTACAGTAAAAATAGGCTTTTTAAAACTAGTTACACTCTCTGTTTTATGAGTTTTTGTCGTGAGTTCTTTAGGAAATTCATCTGGATTATCATTGTGTTGATGAGAGATAACTACGGCACTGGTCAATTTACCTACAACTGTTTTGTAGGGTTCACTATCATGCATATTTTCATGATACTCTTTTAAAGCATTTTTCAAGGCTTCATTATACCTTAGAGCAGCCCTTCTCGATGAGCTTACTACCTGTGCTTTATATCCATTGGGAAGGATATTTTCAACATAGTGACGAACCATATCTTTAGCTATCAGGGCTATACGCTTTGGAGCTTCAAGGATATCTCCTTTGGTTCCATAACGCTTTTTGATCTCTTCTTGCTGTTGTTTTGTTAAATCTGCAAAAAGATCTTCAAATTTTCCATCAAACTCACCTTTGTTTTCTATAGCATCTTTAGAGGTCATTCCTTCATAGATTATGGGTACTGTTGCTCCATCAGCAACAGCTTCTTTGATTTTATAAGTATCGATGTATGACCCAAAAGAGTTTAGTGTTTTATCTACAGGTGTACCTGTAAATGCAAGTCTAACTGCATTTGGCAATGCTGTACGAAGTGATGCTCCAAGTTTTGAGTACTGTGTTCTGTGTGCTTCATCGATGAGTACAAGTATCTCTTCTTTATCACTTAGCATTGCATCATCATTAAACTTTTGCATCATTGTCATAGTGATGTCACTCACATCATTGGAAAGTTTTTTTCTCAAATCATTTGCACTCGTTGCAACACTTATCTTTTCACCTGTAAGTGCTGCTGTCTCTTCAAGTTGTTCTTCAAGATCACTTCTATCTACTATAAAAAGTATTTTATAGCTTTCCATCTCTTTGATTTGCCGAGAGTGTCTGATAAGAAATACCATAGTAAGTGATTTACCACTTCCTTGAGTATGCCAAATAACACCATTTCGCTCTTCTGTAGACTTAGCCTCCAAGATACGCTTTATACTCTTTTTTACTGCTCTATACTGCTGGTAACGACAAACTATCTTCACTCTCCGTCTTCCACTACCCATGACTACTGTAAAATCACGCATGATTTCAAGTAAGTTTTGTTTAGTAAGCATACCTGCTGTTAACATATCCTGCTCATCAGAGCCATTTTCTTCTAAACTTTTTGGATAAGGATCTTTCCAACTCAAAAAGTGCTCTAGTTTTGAACTGATCGTTCCTGCTTTTGCTTGTGTTCTGGATGTCGCTACCACAAAAGCATTGGTATTAAAAAGTTTAGAAGCTCCCTCACTCTGCTGGGTCCCTCTGTTGTTCATATATCTTTTAAGTTGATTAACACCTTCATGTATAGGATCGGTAATATCTGGAGCTTTACACTCTATAACTACGAGAGGAATACCATTGACAAAGAGTGTAATATCTGGGATGATAGTCTCTGCTCCATCAACCATAAACTGAGATACTGCTAAAAAATCATTGTTATCGATGTTTTCAAAATCTATATACCTCACCGTAGGTGACTTTGCACCAGTTTCATGGTTTAGATCTACAGAACTGTTTTCTATAAGTAACTTGGTAGTAGCAAGATTGTTTTCAAAAAGAGAGCTTTCATTTATATTTGAAAGTGTAGAGATAACTTCTTTAACCTGTTCATCTTTTAGCCATGAGCCATTGATGCGTCTGATAGCAGAATCCAATCTATCACTAAGAAGTACCTCTTTGAAACTTGTTCGTCCCAAAAGTGCTTTATCTTTTCTGTATTTGTTATCGCTGTCATCAATGACATGGATATCCCAATCAAGTGCATTTAACTCTTGTAAGAACTTCTCTTCAACATATTTTGTTTCTCTAATCCAATGACTCATCTTTAACCTTTTTACCCATATCTTTATAACATAGGTAATTTATTGATTTTTTTACCTATATATTTATAATATAGGTAATTTTCTTAGTTTTTTACCACTATAGATTATTCGAACTCAATTTCTTCTTCAGCTATATTGAAAATATCAACTCTAGTATCTATATCTATCTTATTAACCAACCATCCTCTTAGCTGAGCATTTTGAATAAATTCATCTAATCTATTAAATCCATGTATTTCTTTTAGAGTTATTACAATACCAAACTTTAAACCAACTCCAAACTTCTCTTCAAGTCGCTCTTTAGTTTTTAGACTTAATCCCCAAGAAGCATTATCATATACTTTTAAGTCTTGATTTCTTCCAGTTAAAACTTCTCGTATATGTTTTACATTATCCCATTTTCTAAAAACTTTTCGAGCATCTTCTTCCCATGTATGATGGTTAAATTCACCTGTTTGATAATTATTATTAATAGATTTAATTTTTTTACCATTTAATCTACCAAAAGATATATCAAACTCAGTATTTGTATAGTCTACGCCCTGATTTCTAGAACAAGCTGGAAAGTAGCAAAGAGTAGCCTTTGCAATAAAAGGGTATTTTTCTTTAACCACAGGAACAGGTATATTATAATTATATGTATCATATTTTTCAGAAATACCTTCTATAACAAATTGTATCTCATCATCAGCACAAGTAACTATGTTTTCTATTCTTTTTGGAACTACTCCATGACCTATGAGTGATGGATCGTTTTGCTCCCGATCCCATTCTGTTGCAGAATTAATAAGTAGTGCTTTTGCAATATCCTTACTTAATCCTAATATATCAATTAGATACGATAGTTTTCTAGAAATCCAAGGAGCTGCAAATGAAGTCCCTTGGACTGTAGCTTTACCAGTAGGAGTGCATACATTCATAAGGTTACTTATATCCCCACCATAATAACTAATATCTGGCTTTATAAAAAATGATAATACAGGACCTTTTCTGCTATAGGTTGAAGGCTGGTTATTCATATCTACAGAGTTGACAATGATAGAATTTATTGAATCAGCAGGAGCCCCAATAGCTCTAGTTTCAGTTTCTCCTCGAGATAAATTTGTTCCAGCGATAACAAATATAACATCATTTTCAAACTGAATTTTATCTAAAATTGCAGCTTCTGGAGATATAAAATTAGGATGGATATCAAGTTTTGAGCCTAAAGATAAATTCCAAACTTTGATATCTCTATTACTAGCTATAATCTGACTAATATTTCTCAATATCGTAAATGAATTAAAGCTAGTACCACTTGCTACACCAAAATGTTTTACTTTAAATTTACCACACCCATCATCTAAATTTGGATTAAATGTTGGGCCATCTACAATTATAGATGAGACCGCTGTACCATGTACATAATCATTTGGGGAAGTAGGTATTTCATCATCTAACATATTGGTATACTCTACCCATTCTGAAAAATAGACACCTTCATCGAAAAGAGTATCTATAACACCAATGGTTGGTTCATTCTTTGGTGAATCTATGCTTATCACTTCATCATCAATGAACTCAAAATTATCTTTTGTGATTTCAGACAAATCGCTTACTGCCATAGATATTAAAAATGGAGCTTTTGCTTTCAAAATTTCCAACTCATCAGGGCGCAACAAGACAGTTGTTTCATCCATTATACGACTCGATAAAACGTTAATACCTATTTTCTCGAGAAGTTGAATAGTCCTTATATTCGTCTTATATAAGGTAATGATTGCATCATTTTCTAAAAAAATATCATCTCTGGATATATCAAATTTCTCCACGTAATATCCATCTACAATAACTTGTTTAAAACTTGTTTTTGTAATTTTAGTAGACCTATAAGGAATTTTTTTATCAATTTGTTCTATTGTATCATGACTTATTTCACCATCAAATTCTTGATTTAAGATATCAATAGTAACTTTTAATCGTTCTATAGATTCCTTTAGAATTTTTAAAGATATATAATATGTAATGATATGCTTGGGAGATTCATCAAGTGAAAATTTTGCACCTACTATAGAACTGTTAGGTGTACTTGAACTATTATTTCCTAAAAGATTTTGTAATCTATTACTTTTAGCTGCAACCTTATTGTAGTATACTGTAATAAGTGCACCTGGCAATAGACTTTGACTTTGCCAATATTTTTGTAACTCAATTAAGTTTTCAAGTAACATAGATAATTTTGATACATTAACAGATTGACCTTTTGGTAAATTAGGTGAGCCTTGTTGTCCATTATTGGATTTTTGTTGAAAAGTTCCTTTCAATTGTAGTAAATTATTCACTATTCATTACTCCTTTAACTCACGAGATACTTGACTTTTTGAAATCCCTGTTAAAATTTCAATTTCTCTAACAGTAAATCCACTATTTTGCATATGTTTTAAATCCATCTTTCCATTATTCTTACTAACGCTAATATACAATTTCTTCAGATAATCATACTCATCATTTGGGTTACTAAAGGCTATTGATGTTTTAATAAGATTTTTAAGTTCCCCAGGATACGGTATGACATCCATACAATTAAGTATTTTTTTAAACAACCTCATGTTTCTGCCAGCAAACTTAAACTTTCGCAACATATCATTCAAGATAGCTTCAGCAACTTCAATCAGATTTTCCTTTGTGTAGCTACCAAAATCAATAACAGCATCAAATCTTCTTGTTAGTGCCTTATCAAATGCTTTATATAAATTAGTCGTTGCTATCAAGACGATATTATCGTTTAGACTGTCCAATCCCTTCAAAACAGAAGAGGTTGCTCTTCCCATTTCTCTTAAATCATTTGCATTAATTCTATCAATCGCAATAGCGTCTATTTCATCAAATAAAATAAGAACCTTATCTGGATTTGATACAGAAGAAATTTCATTAAACAAAGATGAAATATTTTTAGATGTTTGACCCAGTTTACAATCTATAACTGAATCAAAATCTACAATAAACAATTCCCTTTCAAGTATCCTTGCAATTTGTTTTGCTGACTCAGTTTTGCCTGTACCTGGTGGTCCTTCAAATAAAAATTTATTAATACCTGCATTATGCCCAATTGCATTTATGATACCTAAAATATTATCTTTAATTGAATTTGGCAATGGTAATGGATTACTTGATGTTTCCATTCGCTTAACAAATACATTTTCACTTACATCAATTTGTGGAGAAAAAGTATTTGCATCTGATAGCAAAGCCATTATATATTCAGAAAGTTGATAATCATTACTTTTGTCAAAATATTTTGCTATCTCATATGCTTCATTACGAAAAGCAGAATCATTTTTTTCTGCATGATATTTGATTAAGTTTAATACATTCTTTTTTTTCATTTCAATCCTCTTTCATTGAATGTAGTATATCCTATTTGGGACAAAAAGTAAATAGTTGGGACAATATTTATAAATTTAAAAGGGAAGATAAATGAGATTGTTAAAGTGCCTAATATTTTTTTAAATAAATTTTACTGATAAAAGAACCTTGCTTTTATTACACCTTCACCCTAACCTTCCCACTAAGCAAGTCATCCATCAAGCCTTTTTTAAGTTCTTTAAGTTTTTCGAGATTTTTTTCTTCAGTCTCTATTTTTTTGTCTTGAGTTGTTAAGATCTTGGCAATTCTTGTTTGTTCTTCAGGCTCAGGAAATAAAATTAAAATATCTTCTATATCTTCTGAACCTACATTAGGAGGATCAGTACCAATAATTTTCAACATCAGTATATTTACAAAGTCTATATACTGAAATAATTGATACATAAAACTACTATCAACAAACTGGTCAAATATAAATTTACCAACTCTCTGATTTAATAAAGACGGAACATCTTCTATACTCATTTTAGCAATTTTCAAATTCATACCTAAAATAGGTCGTGTCATTGCTAATACAATATCATTTTCCCTAAGTACAAAATTTTCATACCTAACATAATATTCTTTTGGTAAATAAGAGATATGTTCCCACTTAATCCTAGTTATACCAACATTAGCAATTTTTAACCATCTTATTCCATGTTCTACTGAATCTTGACTTTTAAAAGCGAAACCACCCATTAAATGAATATGTTTACCAACCTTTTCCACCCTCCACTCCTCAGGAATCAACCCAAGCTCACTCTCTTTGTACTTATGGGTTTTTAGAGTACGAATCTTTCCATTTTCATCGATACCGTTGCTAAACAAATCATGCATCAAACCTTTTTTGATGTTTTTCTCTTTTACTATGAGCTTTTGAGTGGCTTCGATGGCTTGATCAATAGTTGAGAGGATTTTGGCAATTTTTTGTTGTTCTTTAGTATCAATCGGATATTTAATTTCAATAACATCAAAATCATTTTTACCTATTGCTAAAAATGTACTCCCTTGTGATAATCTATCTAATTGCCTTTTTTCTTGAAATAGAATATAAAAACCATAAGACGAATTAATTTTATTAACTGTTAATGTAGCTAATCCTCGACCTATACAATATTCTTTATCAGCTATATTCATATCACCAACTGGAGCACGAACACTTATTAAAATATCACCTTTCTTAGCTACTTTCTTGGGTTCTGTAACCCAATAAAGTTCTTTAGGGTTTATTTCACCAAAATCAGCATTACCTTGAAGAAAAGCCATTCCATCTTGATTTTCATTAACATATAAAGAATCTGGAGATTGTCCCATATTTACTTTTGCTAATTCTGAAAAATTCTTAACTTCCCATCCCTCAGGTACATTCATCACTTCACTCATTGATATCCAAGCTCCGTCAAAAAACCTTTGATATCTTTGGTCGCTTCATCTCGCTCTTTTTCTATCTCACTGAGACTTACATGGTACTTATCCCAAAGTTTCTCTATATCTGCGATGATGGCTTGTTTCTTTTCGCCAAGATAACGATTTGCTAAGCTAAGAGCATCACTCTTTAGTTGACACACCACAAAAGGTTTGATATCATCTATCTGCTCAAATATCTTCTCTTTGGTAAGCGTTATCTTATCTCTGATAGCCTCTCTATCTGTACTTTCTTTGGTACTTTTTACCTTTTTAAGTTGATCTATCAACTTTTGATAAAGCTCTTCTAACTCTTCTGTTACGATAGCATCTTTAAAAAAGCTCTCACTTCCTAGATAAGCATCACTGAGCAGTGTATAGTGGTATCCACTACTCTTGATAGACTTGATTGTAAACTTGTTTTTCACCCACCATGAAGCAAAGATTCCCCGTATCTTAAAACGGTCAAGCACAGAGTATTCTTGAGCTTCAAAAGCCTTCTCCATCAGTGCATAACCTTCTTTATAAAGCATCGCTATATCTTTACTCTCATTATCGATAAGAGTCTGATATACTTCATACCAGTTAGAGACTATCTCTTGAACCATCACATCTGTCTTTTGAAAGTTATTAGAGGCTTCCAACACTTCACGGATTTGTGATTTTTCTGCTATCGCTTCTATAAATGTATAATACTTTTCATCTGTTTCTTCAAATACAATCTCTGCACTCAAAGCATAACTATCCATCAACCGACTGTTCCACTCTGACTTTGGGATACCACCATGTATATGAGCTTTGACATCATGAGGCTCTGGTGGAGGAGTATTGTCAACATAACGGCGGATGTTTAAGTTAAAATCCTCTGCTTCTATCTCTTTTAAAGTCACCAAACGAGAGTAAGCAGGTATCTCTAACATATCATGATAGACAAAGTTTATCTTCTCTATATCTTCCGCACGAAGATGGTTTTGGTTTTTACTCTCTTGGTACTCTCTGTCTGCATTGATAAAAAATACTTTGTCATCTTTTTTGGCTTTGTTGATGATAAGCAAAGATGCAGGAATCCCCGTACCGTAAAACAGCCCAGCAGGCAGACCTATAACAGCTTCAAGTATCTTTCTATCTTTGATGAGATGTTTTCTAAACTCTCCCTCTACACTCCCACGAAAAAGCACACCATGAGGCATCACCACACCCATCTTGCCATCATTTTTGAGTGAAGCTATCATATGTTGTACAAACAAATAATCACCCTTTTTTCCAGACTCAGGCATAAAGTGACTAAAGCGTTCTTTAAAAGTAATCTCAGACTTTTTATAGTTTTGAGAAAATGGAGGATTGGCTATCACTCTATCAAACTGTTGAAGTTGTCCACCTTTAGTATGTAATGGTTTTTCTAGTGTATCTTCGTTTTTGATATCTGCATCTGCAACACCATGTAAAATCATATTCATCTTACACATTGCCCATGTACTTGCTATAGCATCTTGTCCATTGAGTGAAAAGTCTGTAGAATCATATATCTCTTTGATGTGTTCTTTTGCCTGTATCAGCATACCACCACTACCCACAGTAGGATCATATATACTCATCCCAGGCTTTGGATCGAGTATCTTAGTCAAGAGTGTTACCACACCAGTAGGAGTATAAAACTCACCCGCCTTTTTCCCTGCACTATCTGCAAAATACTTGATAAGATACTCATACGCTGCACCCAAAAGATCTGGAAACTCAAAGTCTTCATCTCTAAGACGAATTTTATCAAAATGCTGGATGAGTTCTTGCAGTTTTGTATCAGAGATTTTGGAGTTACCCACTTTTTTGTTAAAGTTTATATGCTTGAGTACTCCCTCCAAAGATGAGAGATTGGCTTCTTCGATAGAAGCCATGGCAGTATTGAGTTGTTCTCCGATGTTTTTCTTTAAGTGTCGTAGTGTATTCCACTTTGCTTCATCTGGTACACTAAAAGCAAAAGCATGTGAATCTATAAGTATCTTTATAGTCTCCTCATTATGACCATCTTTCTCAAAACTTTGTCGTACTTTTTCATACTCTATATCATACTGATCTGAAAGTCGTTTTAAAAACAACATACCAAAGATATACTCTTTATATTCACTCGCTTCCATCTTACCACGCAAGATATCAGCCGCAGCAAAAAGGTGTCGTTCAAGTTGTGTAAGGGTTAGTTTTTGCATCTATATATACTCTTTCTTCTTATGTTATTGATATGGTATTACATTTGTAGTTAGATGATACTTTTAGTATTTTATTCACTTATATCTCCTAAAAATTCTTTATGTATCAAGTTGGCTTTACTTTGAAGTTCATCTATCTCTTTATATATCTCTATCTCTTTTTGAAAACTAGCTATAACTTTTTTCTGTTGCTCTTTTGATAGAGAAGGTATTTTTAGTTGTTTTATTTCATTTGTTGAGATTTGAGGCATTGCACTACCAGATACCAATGAAGACAATATGTTTTGTCCCAAATCTGACTTAAAAAACATATATAAGGATATAGCACTATCTTTTTTGTTACTCTCTTTCACTCGAATAACTTGTATAGCTTGAGAGGCTACTGCTTCTTTCTTAATCTCTTCGATAAGAGCAACCTTTCCAATTGTGCCTTTGGTACTAAGTAATATATCATAAGGCTCTAGTTTATATGTCTGTAATCGACTCTCTTGTGAACCAATTTGCTTCAATTTACCACAAGTAGAAGTAAATCCAGACTTGCTAAAGTCAGATGGAGAAATCTCACAAATCTCTTTACCCTCTTTTTCATCTTTAAATAGTTGAGACCTTCTGATCTCTGCGATATCTTCAAGTTTTACCAAGTTTAATTTATCAAGAGCTTTTTGTAGTTCTTTTGCCTCTCTAGAGATGATATATCGATCAATAGAAAATGAGTAATTATTTTTTTCAATATCAACATTGGTAACAATAGCTGATATATTTTCAATCTCGTTCTTGTCTCTATATATATTTACAATTTCATCAACAGATTTTAACACAAGCTTTCTACCATCTCTAGTTATAAAACTATCATCTTTGAGATTGATAAACTGTACATTTTGACTGTTTTTATTTTTATTTATCACGATAAATGTTGTCTCTATCGATGTAGCATTATGAAGATTTGGTGGTAACTGTATAACTGCTTCAAGATAGTTATTTTCTATCAGATATTTACGAAACTGTTCTTCTGCACCACTCCTATAAGTAAACCCAACAGGCATCAGCACTACTGTTTTTGTTTTTGTTTGGGACAAAATATGCTCAAAATATGCCACATCTAAAATAGAACCTTTAGAAAATTTGAACCTATGAAACTCATCTTTTTTACTATCTAGGTTTCCTTTCATCCCCAGCGGAGGAAAGGATAAAACATAATCAAACTCTTTAAGTAAATGCGGTGCATTTTTATTTATAAATGTAGGGGTTTCCAAAGCATTAGTTAAACTAAACTCTATATCTTTATCTTCCAAGATAGAGATAAGTTCCGCAACAAATGCAGCTTGTATATTCATAAAATCAGCATAAATCTTCTTATCTGTAAAAAGAATATATGCAAAGCCATTTGTGAAAGGCACATATAGTTCCTCTGCTTGGATATCAAGTAGCCGCACTCCAAGTTCTGCTATTTGATTCGAAATTGAAAAATCATTTCTATCTTTATCATGATAAAAAGTATCATTTACATTTGGTAATATAGATAAATTTTTACTTTGCCCCAATACAAAAGCAAGAGTTTCATCATCAAATGACTTTAAATCAAATCTATACAACTCAAATAATCTAACACTCTTTGATAGCTTTTCAAAAATAGAAGCCATCTTTTTAACTTCTATTTTATTATTGTAAAATTGTTCAAATGTCAAATCTTTTTCTAGTTTCTCTTCTTTTGAAAGCTTTTCCCAAGCCTTTACTACAAAGATAAGTTCTAACATCTTCTGTTTAGTTCTAAAATCTTTACCACTATTTAATATCTCAGATAGTTCTTTATTCATAATTATTACCCCACCCTTTTATAGCTACTCGTGTTATATGCCGTGATTAATGTATCGTTATCCATAACTACAGTAACACCACCTTTATCCATAACTTTTAATAACTCTTTTTTCATTTTATCAATCTCATTGATAATTTTTTGAGTACTTTTTCTGTTAAGAATCAATTTATCACCTTTGCCTTCACCATGTTCTAAAACCAAATCGAGCAATCTTTTTGGTAAACCTCTTTGCGACATTCTAGCTTTACAATGCTTAGTAGTTGTCATTTAATTATCCTTTAGTTTGGTCTTTACTTAAATTGTGTTTGAAGTATAACAAGTTTTAAAACAAATGTCAAGTAGTTTGGAGCAAACTTTTATACATTTTGGATAAATATAATATATACTATACATTATATAGCTTAGTATTTTTATTTTTTGCAAAGAGTACAAAACTGATCAAAATGACAAATTTTGAAAAAAACCATAAACATGGTTGTTGAAAATTAATATACAGGTTAAAATCAACTCGTACTAAAAAAAGAAAGGAATAATACAATGAAAATATCTGTATATAACAAAAAAGGTGGAGTAGGCAAAACAAGTTTATCATTTAATATAGCAAAAGATTTAGATTTTTATTTGATTAGTAACGACGATTCAGTTATAGAGTGCAAAAAACGGAGCAGTTCGGACACCAATGCCGATTCAGTTCGGACAGTAGTGCCGTTTTAAATCGGACAGTGA
>JAUTWP010099948.1:0-23195 GCA_033042655.1 Cyathermia naticoides
TTATTTACACCATCGCCAGTGGCGGATCCAGAAATTCCATTTAGAGGGGGCCCCCAATGACAAACCTAGGGCCCCCAAACGTTTCTGAAAATATTTACAATGTAAAAAAAAATAGAAAAATCGCAAAATTTAGTGGGGGGGCGGGCACCCGGCCCCCTAGATTCGCCACTGATCGCTTCTATGCTTGCATGCAGCAAGTCCTTGTGCATACTTCATTAAATCAATTCTGGGTCAATCACCACTTGAATGCTATACACTCTTTATGAAATGAAGTTAAAAGCGGAAACATTAATTTTAGACAATTTAGAATAGATGTTCCAGAGAGTTGTTTTTTGTGCAGAGATGCATTGCCATGTTTCTCACTATAAAATAACAAGTCTTAAACTAGGTTGCATACAAATTTACAGGTAACTGGTGGTTTTGCCAAAACTATTAGTAATATTATGCGATTGGGGGAGGTGGGAATAGAAATCTAGCTTTGCATTACCGGTGTCGAGAATTGTATGAATGGACAATTTCAGTTGATAGGGAAGAAAAAGAAATTTATTAAAACTGCAGTTGTGTTTATATTTAGCATTAGTAAAATAAAATTATATGATACAGGGAACGTTTTGTTCAGTATAGTGTCTTGAATCACTATACATGTTTCTGAGATCTCTAAATAATTCTAAGAGTAATACTGTACACAATAATTAGGCCTAATTGTTAATCAGTTGGCAACTTTTGCTAATCAAAATGTTCTCCATTAAGGAGAGGGATGTTACTCAGTTGGTATTGTGTGCCTGAGAATTGGTTGGTCAACGGATCAGACTTCAGTGAACCCATCTACAGTTTGAGCTATTTTTAGTTCCAACCAGTGGTTCACGACTGGTGCATCAAAGGCCATGGTATGTGCTGTCCTGTCTATGGGAAAGTGCATATAAAAGACCCTTTGTGGCTTATCAGAAAGAGTAGCCTATGTGGTTGCATAGAAGAAATGTCAGAATGACCATATGTTTACGATGATAAGATAAAAATCAATGTGCTCCAGTAGCGTCGTTAAATAAAACAAATGACTTTTTTCCAATAGACAATAAGATAAAAATCAATTTGCTCCAGTTGAGTTGTTAAATAATACAAACTTTTATTTTTGTTCCCCATTATAAGATTAGGAGAAGTGACTGCAGCTTTAAGTTGAAGAAGATAAAACACAAAACAAATTCAATGTAAGATTATCTATGATTTATTGCTTGGTAGTATATGATACACTCATAAATTATTATATCTCCGATCTCGTCCTAGCCAATGTTCTACCCACCAGGCTAACTACGTTTTACATGACTAGACAAAATACACATGCTCCAAGGTCTTGTGACCAGCACATGGCAGCCATCTTGGATACATGTTCAGTTGGAAAAAAATGATATGATTATACATGTATTTAAATCTTTTATGCCTATTATCCGATTAACATTGGTAGCCATTTTTGTTGAAGTATTTCAACAATGAACATGTTTATATTTATTATTATAACTTATTCAAGTCAAGTCATAAGTTTTAACGTCTGCATTCAGAACAAGCTGTTATAGCAGACGCTGTCTTGGGCTACAGTTAAAATATCAGCCATCTCCAATGTCCAAGACAGACATTAAATAACTTATTTTTGTTTCTCATAGTTACATACTGACACCAGTACAGATTAACTAATTTGTGAAACAAAATATTTTATTTATTTCTAAATTATTCTAAGACAAAACAGTTTTTCCATTAAGATCATCAAAATTCCTTGATCACATGGCATATTATATAGCTATCAAAATACTTTGATTACATAGTGATATGATCATATGGCATATATAAGTATTCAGGAAGATGTATTTCACGCTTCCATCAGATAACTGTTCAAGCACACTGTCATTAGGAGCACCGTAGCCTCTGCCAAAGGCCAGAGGTCATTCCCAATGGAAGGATAGCTATCAGGTCAAGTCATGTGGTTTAACATCTATGTTAAGAGCCAGGCTGTTATACTTATAGCAGACACCTCTCCTGGGCGCAGTTTATGGTATTATCCATCCACCACGTCTTGGACAGGAAAAATAGCTATCATCAAAATACTTTGATTACATAGCATATTATATAGCTAACAAAATACTTTGATAACATAGCATATCACATAGCTATTAAAGAAAGCTTATTTTGTCTTTAATGGAACAAACATGTCCCATACACACCACAAAGAATAAAACAAGCTTACAACTGCCAATCCATATCTGCATTGTCTGAGCAATGATATTGTAAACATGAAGAGGAGTCAACAATTTGCTCATCTCTAAATATTCAAGATGGCCACTGGAAAGAAAACGTTGCTAGGACAATGACCAGAGATAAACGTGTTCACAACCAAACATGAGGAAAGAGATTATCACATGTTAAAATGTTAAGATTAAGATCATACAAAACAGTAAGAAATATTCTGCCACGTCCGTGTGGCATTATGTTGGATGGATGCTTTATACAGGCACAGTTTGGTGCATCTCCACCTCACTCACCACCTCACATCCTACTTACTCACCTCACATCCTACTTACTCACCTCACATCCTAATTATTCATGATCTCACATCCTAATTACTCACGACCTCACATCCCAATTACTCACAACCTCACATCTTTACTACACACAAACTAGCAGTTTGGTGCATCCTGCAGCCTAAATATTACAACCTCATAGTCCAGTGAATCCTGCAGCCTAACCTCACAATCTAGTGCATCATGCAGCCTATCACAACCTCACATTCTAGTGCATCATGCAGCCTAACTATCACAACCTCACATTCTAGTGCATCCTGCAGCCTAACTATCACAACCTCACATTCTAGTGCATCCTGCAGCCTATCACAACCTCACATTCTAGTGCATCCTGCAGCCTATCACAACCTCACATTCTAGTGCATCCTGCAGCCTAACTATCACAACCTCACATTCTAGTGCATCCTGCCACAACCTCACATTCTAGTGCATTCTGCAGCCTAACTATCACAACCTCACATTCTGGCACATCCTGTAGCCTAACTATCACAACCACACATTCTGGTGCATCCTGTAGCTTAACTAGCGCATCCTGTAGCTTAACTATCACAACCTGACAATCGGGTGCAACCTGCAGCCTAACTATCACAAACACACAGTAGTGCATCCTGTAGCCTAACTATCACAACCTCACATTCTAGTGTATCCTGCAGCCTATCTATCACAACCACACATTCTGGTGCATCCTGCAGCCTAACTATCACAACCACACATTCTGGTGCATCCTGCAGCCTAACTATCACAACCACACATTCTGGTGCATCCTGTAGGTTAACTATCACAACGTGACAATCGGGTGCATCCTGCAGCCTATCTACTCACAACCTTGTTCTGATATGCTCTTCTAAAGCAAAAATATGAAATATTAAAATAATATGATTATGAACAACTCAGAGCAGTACGTTTTGCCAGATTCTTGTTATTACTAAGACTCACTATGGGCAGCCTATATAAAAATATCACCAATATCAATTTATACTGGTTTATTCACCAACAGTACTAACAATATGACATTATCATCAATTCATATACTTGTAAATGATGATTATAGTTGTGCTTTTAAAAGCATAATATTTTTTTTTAATTCTAATTAAAAATTTGCACACATTAAGAACAAATGTATTTAATACATGGTATAGTTGTAAATAGTATTAATAGGAGAGGGCCTAGTAGGTTAAAAACACCTTATACATTGCCATTTTAACTCTATTGAATAAAATTTGTCATCAATAAACAAATCAATTTAAATACTAATCTATCCAAATCTATATATACAATGTTTTTATACAATATGCTGTCTGAATGGAACCCTATGGGCAGATTAATATGAAATAAATTACAGTGATGTATGTATACATAAATGTGGTGTTTCGCTCTTGAACAAAATCTGGCAAAAAGCATGTTCTGAACTTGATGCAACTAAATTCAGACAGATATGTATGATATGTTGACACTAAAACTGTTTTGTAAATATATAAGATAGCACAGAAAAATGTCACTTCAAAAAGCTGGTAAAAATAATAAAAAATACTAGCCAAGTAACATAAAACTACAAACATATAACAGTGTCCACAATACAATGAAGTACAGGCCTGCATATACAGCAATTCAGTACATGGCCTGTGTATGGAACAATATAGAACAAGGGCATATATAAAACAATATAGTACAGGGGCATATGGAACAATGTAGTACAGGGGCTGCATATGGAACAATTTAGTACAGGGGCATATATAAAACACTGTATAAAAGCGGGCATATAGAACAATGTACACGGCTTGCATACCCTGTTCACATAACAAAATATAATGATAATTGACCATTACGTACATACTGTACATTTGATGAACTGGCAAAACACAATCATTATGTTTGCAACAAGGCCTGTACACTTGCTCAACAGTGGCATGACAAATAAAACTATTTCACAAACTGAGAAACCAGCTCAAGTTACTATGCATAATTTCAGTTCATTAACAACACAGGGAATGATTAACGGCTACTTTGCTTCAGTAGCCAGTGGCAAGCTTCAAACAGAAAATTCTTGCTTATATGTTATGCGTGTAATGAAAGCAGAATGCATCTCTTCTGCCAAATACGTTTCACCCATTTGTACACATACTTTAATTAGTAAATCAAACCTTGACTAACACACAAGTTCAGTTAATTGATATCACACCATCATAGCCAGATACTTGAATAATCTATAGTGTTCCATAACCTATTACATACATCGGACATGCAGAGGCGAAATATTTGCATATAGAGTGAAGAAAAGCAGATATGCCACAGATGTATAAAGTGTAAACATGATATGGTAGTATTGTCTATATGATATGGAAGTGAATAAATACTTGGAGCAACTAGTCAAGAGTTGATGTTCTTTCAGATGACACTGGTCAAAAGATGATGTTATTTCAGATGACACTGGTCAAGAGATGATATTATTTCAGATGACACTGGTCAAAAGATGATGTTATTTCAGATGACACTGGTCAAAAGATAATGTTATTTCAGATGACAATGGTCAAATGATGATGTTATTTCAGTTAAGTACAAGGTTACAATTTGCAATTCATCTCAGCACATTACAGCACTCTGGGTTATTCGAAACAAAACATTTTCTTGAACCATTGAAACAGTGTAAACATAGCACATCCTCTCTTGGTACAAGATTCTCCTGTCCCGGACACAGGTCATAACCAGCACCCGGTGGAGCCTTCTGCTATAACAGCTTAGTTCTGAAAGCAGACATTAACTTGTACCACAAGAAACCAGTTTGCATTGTTGACAAATCACAAAATCAATGGCTATTGCCCATTCTCTGCATGTAACTGAGATTCTATGGTGCGCTGCGTCCTTGAAGATTTTGGTTTTAACTTAATCGTGTTCTCCCCTGCTTCCACTGCAAAGTATTTCATTTTATCTCTGAAAGACATTCTCTCTGGACCAGGCTTTCTCACAGTGTTCGCTGCCTTCTCAGCTGCTATCCTAGCCCTGGGGTCCCGGTAGATCTCCTGAGTCCCGACCACCCCCGGTGTCTCCGCCGACACGTAGGTGACATTGTTTATTTGATTTTCAGGAGGAGACTGAAACACCTCGTTAGACTGAGGTGGCTGGTTTGAGAACGGGGAGGCAGGAAGGTTGACATCTATCTGTGAAGTCCGGTATGATGACACAGAACCTGGCTGTGAGCCGGGGTCGGAATCACTCATACTGCGCACACTGTATGTGTTACGAGTCTCCAACTGAGTATTAAATGACACAGATTTCTTGGAAGGAATGTCTTGTCCCGCTTTCAATGCTGACTGGGGCTGGTCTTGGTACGGCATGCTTTGATAGTCGAAAACTCTAGAACCACGGTTAGTAATTTCATACGAACTGTTCCGCTCAGGAGGAGGTGGAGGGCCGATACTTTCATTACTAGCTTGTTGAGGAGGCAGGTTCGCGTACTGTTGGTAGCCGTATCCTGATTGGTTCTGATTGGCTGCATTCAGACGCCGACGTTCGTCTGCCACTCGAATCTCTCTCTGCTGATCAAGACGTTCCTGACGTTGCTGCATCATGCGCTGCCGGGAAGCTTCTTCCTCCTGTTTGCGTATCTGAGCTCTCAACACGGCCTCCTCCGCTTCACGGGCAGCCTGCATCTCTTGTCGTTGTTCTCGCTCCTAAAAATACATTTAAAATTTGCATGTAATAAATAGAACTGCAAACCCATTGCTTACCTCCAAAAATGAACGATAAAAAGACCCCAGGTCTCCTAAAATATTCAAAAGTTACATATAATAAATAGAAACTGCAAACCCTTGCCTACCCCACAAAATCAACAATAAAAAAACCACTTAGGTCTTTTGTAGTTAACTTTTATTCATGCAAGTGTGTCTGCAACCACCACCCCAAAAAATTATTAAAAAACCCAATAATAATAAAAATAATAACCCAGATATTTAGTAATTATTTTATGTAAGTTTGTCTTATGCCAATGTTTCTCAGTATTGTAAATGAAAAAGAAAGTTTGGTAGCCATTTTTTAATTTGATCTAACAATGACATAATACAGTAAAACCCCTCTAAACCGGACACCTCTGGGACCAAGTAAAATGTCCGGTTTTCAGAGGTGTCCAGTTTTAAGGGGTCAGATTTACATTAAATGGACACATTGGGACCAATTTTTTTGTCCGGTTTAGAGAGGATTCCAGTTTAAAGGAGGTCTGGTTTAGAGGGGTTTCACTGTATTTCATAAAATATTTTTATGCAGTTAAAATATTTAAGTTGACAAGGTAACTAAGAAGTTCTCATATCATTAATTAATTAGTTAAGCAATTCACTCTCATTAACTTTGTGATGAGTTATTTGGTAGCCCATAACCAAGTTTCGGTCAGTTTGTCACAAACAGTAAATCTGTTCTCCATGGACGATACAACTATTTTACGTTGAAGTATGAAGGTCGGGAAATTAGGCTCTGGTGACCCTTCCTTCTTGGAAGCTACTGCTTTGTTTACTACTGTCACGTAAACCGTTGTTTACAAATTAGTTATTTTCTATCTCGTTCCCACGCTTTACGACATTAATTGTGGACATTACGGTCAGTTGTTGACAGTTTGTAGAAAAGCAGCTCTTAAAGGTCGGACTAATTGCAGCAGTATATAGTGTGTCAATGCGCCACCTAACACGTACTTGTTTATCACAAGTTATGATACACAACGTTTATACACCCGTCTTGGGTATTGGGCTAGGTGGCGCACTGTTAAACGTTTTACGATTTGAGGCTGGTAGGTCATAAGATCGAAATTCAGTCGAGGCATGGTATTTTAATCTTCGTATCGGCCAGTGATTGCCAATTTGTTGGCATAAAAGTAATTCTGAGTAGGGATACGTTTAATAAATTCGTGCGAACGGATTTTAAAATGTTTAAATAATTTTTAACATGTCCATTTAGGCGCTCCATAGATTTTCCGTTTTTATCACAGTGTGTAAAAAATAATAAACATTGCCCGACTTTGGTCTTCAAAAAATGATGACCCGAGTTACTATATCACTTTAAGTGCTGTTCTCGTGAGATATCTATTCTCGCATGGCGTGGCCGGAAACTTGCTGGCGAAGGAATAACGCTCCAGGCTACATTGTGTATTAAAGTAAACAAGATGGTATTTTGTAACAACAATAACTAAGACAGTAATAAAGTCAGTATAGGTATAAAAGCACTACATATTGCAAATAGGAACACAAGGTGTACAGGAGGTGAAAATACAGAAATTAAGCAAGGAGCACGCCTCACCGTTTTCATATAGAACTATTTTAATGTATTTGAACTAAACCCTTTGCACCACTGTCCGTTCTTGGTAGAGATACACGACTCTGCCAGAGGCTGTTTCCTTAGGGAACGTGCTTGAACAGTTTTACTTTTTATATGTTGGACATCCAATACCCAATATTTAAAAACAATCAATGTGCTCCAGTGGCATCGTTAAATAAAACAAACTTTACTTTTTATATATTTGATGTCAAATAGCCAATGTTTAAAAGCAATCAATGTGCTGTAGTGGCATCGTTAAATAAAACAAACTTTACTTTTTATATGTTTGATGTCCAATAGCCAATGTTTAAAAAACAATCAATGTGTTCTTGTGGCATCGTTAAATAAAACAAACTTTACTTTTTATATGTTTGATGTCCAATACCCAATGTTTAAAAAACAATCAATGTGCTGTAGTGGCATCGTTAAATAAAACAAACTTTACTTTTTATAAGTTTGAAGTCAAATAGCCAATGTTTAAAAACAATCAATGTGCTCTAGTGGTGTCATTAAATAAAACAAACTTTACTTTTTATATGTTTGATGTCAAATACCCAATGTTTAAAAACAATCAATGTGTTCTTGTGGCATCATTAAATAAAACAAACTTTATCTCAACCAGCAAACTGAGCCGTGCAATTGTAGAATGATGTCCTATAATACTAATATGATACATTGTAATAGTCAAACCTGTCTTAAGCAGCCACCCAAGTAATACAGGTTATATTGTACTAAATTAGCTGATTTAGGAGAAAATATGACCTTTAAAGCCAGGTGGCTGCTTAAGACAAGTGGCTGTTTGAGCAGGTTTGACTGTACTAGTAACAAAGCTCACGCAATGATAACGGGAATTCAGTATTAGATTTCAATATATCATTAGAATGCATGTATTAATCAGAAAGGAAAGGTATACGACCGACATTTTATGTACATCGCTTTGAAAAAGGATAATTTTTATATGATACTACGTGTATTAAAATAAATGGTGATATCATGACCCTAATTGAAGTATTAATGAAGGGAAATCGGGTGGATAGTTTGTTTTTACTAACTATTCAGTTTGACTTAAAGATCAGTCTAATTTATGTCAGTGACATACATTAATAATGTAATTTAGAATTTTATAGTTCATAACATTTTTAAATTCATAGTAATTTACAAACCACTGAAGATTTAATTCATAATAATTTACAATTCACTGCAGTTTTCATTTCACTACAGTTTTAAATTCACTGCGGTTTTAAATTCGCTGCAGTTTTAAATTCGCTGCAGTTTTAAATTCACTGCAGTTTTAAATTCACTACAGTTTTAAATTCACTACAGTTTTAAATTCACTGCAGTTTTAAATTCACTGCAGTTTTAAATTCACTGCAGTTTTAAATTACGGTATACACAATGCAATGCGATATACGTGCAACGCCAAACGACTTCCTTCTTCCAATTTCAGTTACGCCATAACCATTCAGCGACCCCTAGCGTGCTAGAAAGTTATTTCATTCTTACAAATATTGTGTTTTGCATCTGTATATTTGCTATGTGTATAAGACAATCGCAGCCAGTAGGATTGTGTTAAGGTTTGTTTTTCAATCTGTATGGTATCTGGTTTCATCAAGGAGCGGTTTGTTCAGTGATACATCGTAGTTTCATTATTCAGTTGTCCTCATAGTATTCGTATCCTCTCACATATGCACGTATTGCATCAAATACGATTTCATTTTAATATGTACTTTAATAAATGACATCAAATGGAAATGTATATTATGTGTATAGCAGGTTGTATACATGTAGCTGGACATGTCTGTATAGCTGGACAATCGTATATAGATGGACATGTTTGTATGCTTGATTATATTTATTTTCGTTCTTACATTCAAATAAGGTTAAAGCACGCTGTTACGGGTACACATCTCAGCTTTCTGAGCCGTCCAGGACAGATACTAGTATTAATGTTAGTAGAAAAGAGGAAACCTTCTACCGCCATATTAGTGCCAAGGGATCTTTTATATGCATAGACAGAATAGCACAAACCATGGCCTTTGTCACACCAGTTATAGAACCACTGGTCAATGCAAGTGGAAACACCTTCCCATTGAGCCTTGTGGAACACACACTCTGGGTTGGAGACGGTACTGAGATTAAAAATCCTATGCCTCGACTGAGATTCGATCTCAATACCTACCAGCCTCAAGTCCGATAGCTTAACCACTAGACCACGGAGGCCGGTGCGTTTCTATATAGATGTTGACACATTTATATGACTGTGCAGTAGCTGGGGCGGATCTAAAGGGGGTCCAAGGGGCCTGGACCCCCTCAATTTTGAGAAGTGACCCTTTTATGTAGGATTTTTAGGTTGTTTTTACAAATTTGTTTAGTTTATTTAAATTATTATTACTGTAGAATACGTCTGCCAGGGTCCCTGTGGTAGCACTTTTATTTTATGGTCTCTATGAACCGTGTGTGATTTTTTAATAGTACATTTTTATAATGTTATGGTGCCCTTTTTGTCTTGGACCTCCCCTCATCAGAAAAGCTGGATCCACCCCATAGTAGTTGGACATGTGTCTGTATAGCTGGACAGTCGCACATAGATGGACAATCCAGTGATGGTGACACGTTTGTATGTAGTTGGACATGTTTGTATGAAGATGGACATATGTATGTATAGCTGGACAATCGTATGGACATTACCAAATAAAGGAAAGAATGTAAACCGCCTAGAAGCGTGTAATTCTGGAAGGTGGCTACTAATCCACGAGAACTGGAAACATTCACATCTAATCCCCTTCCTCCGTGGCTCGACTCACCTGGCGCGTTTCTGATGTATATACCTATCACTGTCATCAGACTAGCGAACCACCCGTAGATGAAACTTTAAAACCCATCTGACAACCGCATTGTCAAGCAGGAGTGATGCCATTTGCCACACATTGACCAAGAAACGAGGACGAAGCCTGATCGCAATTTGAGTATGTTTCAGTGAGGGTATATCAGTTACTGTACACACATTCCAGCGAGCGTTTATAAAGTGTTTATGTCTTGTCACCGAATGGAGATACTGACTGAATGAAAGTAGACAAACACATTCATTTACTTTGCAAATAATATACGTGTTAACTTTGTATATCGTTTTTCTGTCCCCAGCACATGGAATATAATGCATATGACATCTTATAGTATGCAATACAAACGCATGATATCTTATACCAAGCAATACATATAACGACGTCACTAGAACACATTGATTTTTTTATCTTCTCGTCGGCTATTGGACGTCATACATAATGGTCACTTGACATATTTTTTTAGAAGGAACCCCGCTGTCGCCACATAGGTTACACTCTCCGATAACAATATGCACTTGCCCACAGACAGGATATCACATACCACGATCTTTGAGGAACCAGTTGTGGACCATTGGATGGAACGGAAAATAGCCAAAACTGCAGATGGTTCCACTGAAAAGGATCGATCCAATGACCGACCGCTTTATATAGGCAGACACGCTACCGATTGAGCTACGTCCCGCTACCAATGCAAAGGATGCGAGATCGTATAGCAATCATTTTAAGTGTAAGAGATCTCATTTCAATCAAAGCTTGTGATATCTTATGACAGCGATGCAAGTCCGGTACGTATAGAGTGTGTGGTTACTGCGGATGTCGTTAATGTTCCCAGTGGCGGATCCAGAAAACCCTTTGGGGGTGGGGTTGGCAATATGACATGAGCCTAAGTGCCACAAACGTTCCTGAAAATATTTAAAACGTAAAAATAGAAAAATTGCAAAATTTAGGGGGTGCGGGTTACAGGGGTTCCCCGCTAGATCATCCACTGGTTCGTGTATGTGACCTAAACAAGAAACTAACGAATATACTGTGCTCCTCCACAGGATGGGCTTAAAGATGGGTCGTGTTTTCTTCATGAAGGTTACATTCCACAAAGTATTTCGTCCACGCTGTGATTTACAGCTGCCAGGAATGTTAAGAAAAATATCTATAATTACACGTGTTTTGTTTTCCTTTTCCCACCGACAGATATAATAAATAAAAGACAAATAACACGCCAGATACTGAGCCGTGATATGGTGTCCTCATCGTTAGCTGACTTCATTTGTAATTCAAGATATTGTGTTTTGTTGTTGAACGTTGATCTTTTTGTGTGCTATTGTTACATGTTATTTGTACTTTCAAAATAGTATCAAAACGGCATATGGATCGATCCTTATCAGTGGATCCATCTGCCGTTTGGACTATTTTCCGTTCCAAACGGTGCTCAACAACTGATTCATCAAAGGTCGTGGCATGTGCTGTCTGTTGGAAAGTGCATATCAAAGATCCCTTGCTACTTATCGGAGAGTATAGCCTATGTGGCGGCAGCAGGTTTCCTCTAAAAGAACTGTGTCAGAATTACCATAATAATATATGACGCCCAATATCCGCTGATAAGATATAAATCAGTGCTCTAGTGGCGTCGTTAAACAAGACAAAATTTTGCTTTGAAAATAGTATCAGTTACATTACCAACACCTGTTTTGAGCAGCTTGAGTGTATCAAACTTAACTCTGACTTTGAATTGCAAGTGCTTGCATGGACCGTATTTGTTTGTCTAACTATTTCAATGGTGTGCGCCATCACTTAAAAAGAAAAAAAAAGAATAAAAGAACAACGGTTATTTCCACGTACAACGAATATCTACTTGAGACCTGCATGGTCGTTGGATTGATGAACCATTTTTCGTTTCAGGTCCACGTCTTGTATAACAAATGTGTTGGTATGTGCTGTGCTGTCTATGGGAAAGTGATAATCGAAAAAGGATAGCTCATATGTAATCAATTAAACTAATGGTAAAGAAAATTATATATAACTTTGTGATGTATAATCAAAGCCATTATAGTCTTCACTTAGAAGATAACCACACTCAGATTTCATTCACATGTCATATACAACAGAACGCGTCAGAGTGAGATTTGTAAATGTTAACATTTACGGGTGTTCATTCATAAATCACCAGAAAACCAGTGATGCTACATGTACCAGGATTTTACAAAATATTAACGTATTCTATCCTACATCCGTTGTACGAGGATTTTACAAAATATTAACGTATTCTATCCTACATCCGTTGTACCAGGATTTTACAAAACAGCGTACATGTATTGTACCAGCCATCATTTCAGTCAGTGATGCATTAGATCGTGAAATGGCCTCTGAATGTCTAAATAAAACCTTCTCAAAGATTTCAGGAGTCGCTAAATGGTGTTACGCAGATGAAACACCATCTCGGTAAAGGTTTTTAAAATGCGCATACAATGAACATGATATGTACGCTATTCAAGAGCTGAACGTAGCTCAAGCGGTCGTGTGTCCGCATGTGAAGCGGTCGATCGTGGGACCCATCTGCAGTTTGGGCTATTTTCCGTTCCAAACGGTGCTCCACAACAAAGGCCGTGGTATGTGCTGTCCTGTCTGTGAGAAAGTGCATATAAAATACTCAAAATACACTATAAATCGGCGTGTCCGCCATCGCTAAGTCGTAGCGCTATTCACGTGATCTAAATATGGAACAGCAGGTCGTTGCGTCAGAAGAAAGAAGGGTGGTGCGCATCAAACAAACGTACAAAATATATTCTAAATGGTTAACTATTTAAAAAAAAAAGAGACTGCCACTTTAACAATACAGCTAACCGTGGGTCTGTTTTACAGTGAGTCAGAGTTGTGTGTTGACATTACAACAATGGTTTTATTTGTGAGCTGGTCTATATGATGGATGTATTGAACATGACACCGTTATCAATTGCCAACCACTGCAATGTCTGAATGAATGAAAACCCGCGTGTACTCGTGTGTGGATTGTCCGGCACGCTAGCACGTCGTAAATCCACCCCATCAACGACTGTTGTTGAATCATTGCATTTTAACCTCGTGCGTCTTAGAACATAACAACCCATCTGCAGTTTGGGCTATTTTCCGTTCCAACCAGTGCTCCACAACCGGTTCAACAAAGGCCGTGTATGTGTTGTCATGTCTATGGAAAAGTGCATATAAAAGATCCCATGCTGCTTATCGAAGAGTAGCCTATGTGGCAGCAGCGGGTTTCCTCTAAAAGAAATGAATTACGCCCAATAGTAGCTAAGAAAAAAAAAATCAGTGCTCCAGTGGCGTCGTTAAATAAAACAAACTTTACTTAGAACATAACATGCTGTCAACAAAATAATGTGTCATCAACAATTATGAAAATTACGTTTGTGAACAGTAAACATAGACGGATCTAGGACCCTCTAAATTTTACGATTTTTCACGTTGGAAATATTTTTGGGAAACATGCTGCTGCCACATATCTTATCTGCCACATATCTTTCCAATAAGCAGCATGGGATCCTTTATATGCACTTTCCCAGACAGCACATACCATGGCCTTTGATGAACAGTTGTGGAGCACTTTTTGGAACGGAAAATAGCCCAAACTGCAGATGGGTCCACTGAGAAGGATCGATCAAATGACTGATAGCTTCAAAGCCAGCCACGCCAGCGACTGAGCTACATCCCACTCCTGCTATAAAAGAAACATGTGAAGAGTTCAGTTGCAAAATGAGATATACTAGTATCCATTTTGTTATTTTCATGAAAAGTCACATTGTTTCATTTATTTGGAACATATTTCATTTATTAATGCTAATGCATTGTACTATAACAATAACAATAAATATATTAATTTGTTTTAGGTGCAAAATGTTCTATATCATGTTTTACGCCTGAACTCTGCGTTCCTTTCCTTTATCAAAAGTGAATAAAAAAAAAAATCTTGACATACACACTACATCTAAAATATAAAACAAATCTATCATGATTTTATGTGATTTATTAGAGAAAAATACATTACTATATGTCCGCAATCATTACAATACTTTCCCCATAATAAAAATGTTTTGATTTCATATTATTTATACAAAATATATCTCATTCATACCTTGTTGATTCAAATCACAAAAATAAAAAATATTCAAATCTCGCAGTTATAGACTGTGACACATTGCTATTATATCAAATTTCTAACTGCAAGCAATCATTATGAACTTAGAAATAGTTCAAAAAACTATTTTGCAAAAAGTAATATTTTTCATGAATGATTTCAATAAAAAATTATCCGTCACACATTCAGTATAAAAATAGACAAGTTAGTAATTCTCATTAAGTAGAAAAAGAGTAAAATATAAAATTAATATCAATAAACACCTTATTTGTTGATGTGTTGTGTAGAAAGCGCTATTCAAAATGGCCATCAGATCTTTGCTAGTAGATAAAAGTATTTATAGTAATAAAGACCATTCTGAACAGATTTTGTCTTACGGTTTATATTCTTGCTCACAATAAACTTGTGCAATAAATAGGAGTGAAAAAATGTAGGTGAAGTTCTGTATAATTATGTATTTCAAGTATTAATGTTGCAGAGTGGAGATTGAGCAGATAACGACAGTGAGACATACTAAATTTGTTACATGTATATATTGAGCATAGACTATAATATTAATAACATAATAATGTGTTAAAGTGAATTTAATATCACTTTTATAAAGGCACAGACCAGTGTAGCTTCATATTGTAACATCCATAACATTTTTAAAATAACATCCATTAATTTTTTTAATTTTTTAATATTTAATACGTTACTTTCATTTTTTTTTTAGTTTCTTATATCCTGTTTTCAATATCTAAGAATGCATTTTGGATTTTGCAATTTAATATTTTTTTGGTGATATAAAATTAAATATTCATTTCACTATTTTTGCTTAGTTTCTGATCATTCTGTTTTAAATATCTAAGAGTGCATTTTGCAAATAGTACTTGTACAGTACCGGGTATATTATTCCAAGAATAAAGGGTTTGTCAAAATTGTTTAACTTTTGCTGTCAGTAAAACCCTAATAATGGAATGTGTGCTGAATGAAAAATATATTCATGTATTTGTATTTGCAGTGGAGAATTTATACAAAATTTTCAAAATAGTTCTAAATAAATGCAGTGAAAATCATTTGTTAAACTCGTGAAAGCATGTAAAGTTTAATATTATAAATACATTGTATATAGGACAGAATTTTCAAATTGTTTTAATGAGAAATAACACTTGTGGAATGTGAATGTTTGTAAAATTAAATATATCAAATTAATTATTGATTGAACAAGAAATATTAATTAAACAAATACAAGATATATTCTAAATGGTTAAATATTATAAAAAATACAGACACCACCCCTTTAAAGTAGTCTCAAATGTTGATGTTTTACAAGCATTGGTTTGTATTAACAATGAGCAAGTATAAATCTTGTAAGCATGTGTGCTGTTTATATTATTGTCAGGTCAGGTCATGGTGTTTAACGTCTATGTTCAGAATCTCTCCCGGATGCAGTTTATGGTTTTATACATCCACCACATCCGGGATTATATTATTGTTCTATAATGATTAATTTTATGCTAGTTCATATTGTGAGCATTTCTTATAAAATCTATATACCGGTATTCTGTTTCAGCCATGCAGGTGGATTACAGCTGTGGCAATTAAGGTGATTGACTGATTGTTAATGGATACAAAAGGCAACACAAGCTAACCAGATAATGTGACTGATTTAACAATATTAGTGTACTATGATAAATAAATGTGTCAGAATATTAAGTAGAACATCCATTGACTAGCATAAAGTGATAAACAAGATTTACATCTCACAACATGCAGTCTGACCTGCAGTCAAACTGACCATCAGCAATAATTCACAACCTTTCTTAATGCACATTGCCTTTAACACATACACTGTATACACAGAGGCATTAAACATGTACATGTATGTAACCATTAAACATTATACATATAGCCATGAAGCCATTAACATTACATAAAGCCATTAAACATCATATACATACATCCAGGCCATTAAAAAGTACATTTAGCTATTAAATATTACACACAGCAATTAAATATACATATAAACTCATTCTCACACACCCATGCACACACACACACACACACACAATGTAAAATTATGTTTCTGCTTAGTTGGAAAAGGTCATTGGTATTCTGCTACCAAAATATATCATGTCAAGGGATATAACTCTAAAATGAATCTCTTTAGAGGGGTGGGTGATAAGATATAATAGAATAGGATCTATTGTTTAACATCTACATTCAGAGTCAGGCTGTTATAGCAGACACCTCTCCTGGGTGCAGTTTATGGTTTTATCCATCCACCGCTACACACTTTTGTCAGTTGGTTGTAGACAATTAGAACAATACGATTTCTAATTGACAGTGCTTTTGACATTTTATTTTTAACTAAATAATGTGCTAAAGTGTTTGTGTTTAAGCACTTTCCAGACACTAAGACGCTTACATTCAGAGCTAAGGTGGCACGCACCATGCTGTCATATGGCCCTGGGTAAAGCTCTGAATTGCACACACGCACGCACGCACACACACACACGCACACACGCACGCACGCACACACACACACGCACACACACACACACGCACACACAAACAAACACCACACATACAACACACATGCACACACACACACAAACACATAACACACACATGCACATGTTTAGACAAATATCTCACATTGATTTATATTGAATAATACACACATACACACAGTTGTAGCTTAACATGCCACTAAAATATCACAACTATAAATAGATCGTGTAAAACTTGCATACAATCCTATTGCAATTTAAAAAAGTGCATAAAACTCTAAATTTTAGTATACATGTATATACAAATATTTTCAATACAATCAAATCTATGTACAAACTGTATTAAAATAAACATATAAATTAAAAATCAGTAAACATTTTGCTGACTGGGAATGGGCATCAGTAGAACATAATATACATATTGGTGAGTATGAGTGATTTGATTTAAGAAAAATCTGTCTATTAAATTTTGTATAAGGAACATACATTGTACATGGGCTAAATTTCAATACATATATATCTGTATTTAAGCAAACAGTAATGAATTATCAACTTTCTAATATTGGCAGGACAGACCTATTTCTAATTAAGTGAAATACTTAGGAGATTTTCTTGCATCAAAAATTTAATATGGTGACTTGAAAATTAAAAAATTAAACTCAAGTGGATCAAAAAGTCTACAGTTACTGAGTTACATATGTTATGTATTTAGTTATAGAAAATATAAGATACGGTAGGTAACATGTTAAAAATAATTGTACTGTAAAATATGTTCACAATTATAAAAATTTAGAAAATTTACTTTATTATTTCTTAAAAATAAGTCAAGAATAATATACATTTTACAAATGCATGTACCGGTTACACATCTGAAATAATTATTTACAAACAAATTTGAATGATTTTTCTTCCCTACATGATAAATACAATACACAATAATGTGAATACAAAATCTATATTGTAAACATGGAATTAAATATTTCCCTGATATGATAAAAAGATATCTTTCTTGACTAGTCTCATTTTGACTAACAGTGCACAAAATACACATTTTATTTACCTACATTTATTGAATATGCAACTCCTTCAAATTCAGCATACGATATCACCAATTTTAAAATTTAATTAGTTCAACTAAAACATAACTATAGGACCAGACTCATACATCCAGGCCAGCTAAATTATCCTGACACATTAAAAAAAGCCATTAATTTAATCTCTTCATGATTTGGAACCACGCAGCACCATGAATTCAAATCTCATTCTATTATAATACAAAATCCCTCACACACGTTATAAAATAATCCATTAATTCAATCATATCCATATATTCAGCATACTCACTTTCATTATAATACATATTCCATGAAATTAAAACATGATTTTTAGTCTAATCATTGCTATAGGACTAAGTGCATAGGTTCAACCCATCCACACCAGTTCTAACATGACTCAACAGAACCATGTTTATAGTATCACTATCAGTGAAATCATTTTATTACACCAGCGGTAATTTCAATCAAAGAAACAGCTCAATAAGTGATTCTTCAACTTCATATCTTATTCATTCATATTAACATTGTTACATTAATATCTCCAAACATCACAACCATCACTGTGACCTATTGTAAGACTTTGACAATCTCATATTTACGTCACAAAATAGATTGATAAAGTAAACTCATATAGATAATACACAATCTATCAAATGTATAACAGGACAGAAACCAAGTAATCACATTTGCTTCAGCAATCTCATTTTAGCAATCTCATTTTTCTAGACTAACACTAGTATACAACCAGAGATCGAAATTAAATGTTTCTACCACTATCCCAAAGGAATAGTACATTTCAGAAAGCACTATTCTGTCTTGAGAATGTACTATCCCATTAACTGTACCGGTACCTGTGAATAAACTAGTTCACATGTACAGACCAAACTTTCATGGCTTTTGTTGAGCCAGAATATTGTTACAGACAGAAATGTAAAGACGGAATAGTCACCTGTGAATTTCACTGTTATTTTTTATATTACAACTATTCATAATGGAATAATGAAATATTGTTTTTACTATTCTTTTGGGAAATAACTAATTTTGCAATAGCGGAATAGTGTATATTTCGATCCCTGACAACTACAGATAAACATTCATATACACCATACTTGTGTTACACTCATCATTGCTCAGTTCCAAGGTTTAACTATGTCCCTATATCTGGGCTTTCAAATTAAGCCGACAGGATCTCTGGCTACTGAGGCCTTCTATGCTGGCTACTTTTCACTCAACAGTCAAAAATATTAATATACATATTTTTTGTGAAAGTATTGACATAATGCCAAAGCATTATACCTGCTACTTTAACCTAATCCACCTATACCCAAAAACAATTTGAAAGCCCTGCTATATGCTCCTGTATACTCTGAGTATCTGAACTTGTAACATACTGACCATCACCAAGTCATCATATTTGAGTATAACTGACCATCACCAAGTAATTGTATTTGAGTATACAAACTTGTATAACTTCTCGTATTACAGTACGTCCATTAAATGACCCAGATATTTTCCTTGTGCATAGGAATGCAAGTATTTTATCTTGCATATCAAGGCATGTTCATAAAGGCCACATTTTGTTTGCCCATTGGGAAACATTTATAGACAGGCTTGACTGTACAAGAAGATTAAATATGAAAAGAAAACTGATAAAAAGAAATAGCATAACATCTCGGTAGGTAAATAATGCCAACATAACAGCCTGCAAGGCCAGAGAAGTCACTTAGACCACTAGATTTGAATGGAGGACCAAAGGAGTCGTCTAGAGATCAATATGAGGGACAGAACCATTTGAAGGTCAACATGAGTCGGAGAATCATGAGTCTTTTTGAGGTCACAATTTTGTTTAAAGGGTCATAATCGTCATATAAGTCACATGGTTGATTTTTAACGTTTTCATATCAAGAGTTTCACCGAGTCATATGTGATGGACCTCGGAACTTCTCCGTCATCCTCTGATTCTGCAACACATGACATTTCTGTGCATTCACTAAACTATTGTAATATTTCTCATCAGTTTGGCCTATACATTACTATACTATACATTGAGCATTTTAAATCTCTTCTTCCATAGATTCCACCACGACAAGAAAACAGACGAACTTGTGATGTGAAAACTAAGCACGCTATTTTGATTTCTACTCTCTTCAGTTGACTTCAACATTGATTCCTTCATCATCTGTAAGAAAACAAACAGTAGAGTTAGAACACAGCTTACAATATTACAGCCATAGTACAGCCAGCAGAATACAGTGGAAGCAGCAAAATGACCATTATGATAAGAAATATTGTCACTGTTTAGAGATTATTCAGAACAGGGACTCATAGCTTCACCTTGGTCAGAGATACGGTACTGAACAGGCCACATACATGGACTGGACTGGAAATAGTTTTTATGTGCTTACATCACAAAAGTGTTCAAGCATGCCTCTCCTGGGCACAGCATTTGGTCTTCCGGATGCGCTACCCAGGATGAGAAGGGGTGGGTAGGAGGTGGAATAGAATACTATTATATTACCGGTTAGTATATATTAATTGTAAATTTATTTTTAAAAAAGGGGGACTTAATTTTGAAAAGTAAGTTAAACAAGTTTTGGTATAAAATAAACTTAGATGCTCCTCTAATATGAAATTAATTTATGAGCTTTGAATTTGTCATCAGTCCTGGGATACCAGGCTAGATCTCCCTTGGTATGCCAAACATAATACATGTACCACAACCCTTTATATACAACATGTGGAGCAATGGGTGGAATGAGAAATAAAAGAGGAAATTTTACTCTCTAGATTTAACAGTACACATGTAATCAAATTTAATGAAGATTATTTTGATAGATTCCACTGTATTTGCATTGTAATGATAACAAATTATCAAAATCTATGTATTAAAGAAAAACAAACATCATGGTTTTCCAAATAAAATGAAATATGACAGAAAATCTAATCTACTTCTAAAACTAGTTACAGTACCAAACATGAGCAGATGGATCTATCAAACAACATGGCAAGCCAGTGAAACACTAATGAAATAAAACTATTTACACAAGAAAAACATGAGCAGCCTTTAAAAGCAAACTATTGGGAATTCAGTATAACATCTTTTACTCATGCAAAACATAAATACAACTACAAAAGTAGTTTTTTTTTATATAATGACGTCACTGGAGCAGATAGATTTTTTTTATCTTAACAGTGGTTATTGGACGTCATTCATATGGTAATTTTGACACCTTTCTTCAGAGGAAACTTGCTGCCACCACATAGGCTACTGTTTCTGATAAACAGCAAGGGATCTTTTATATGCACTTTGCCACAGACAGGACAAAATACAACTATAGTGTTTAATCAACTGAATAATGTCAATGATAATATGCAATGATTTTTATATTATCATCAACTATTGGATGTCAAACATGGTAATTCTGACACACATTTCTTTAGAGGAAACCCGCTGCTGCTACACAGGCTACTCTTTCCAATAAACAGGACAACATATACCACAGCAATTGATGAACCAGT
Source organism: Cyathermia naticoides (assembly GCA_033042655.1). NCBI lineage: Eukaryota > Metazoa > Mollusca > Gastropoda > Neomphalida > Neomphalidae > Cyathermia > Cyathermia naticoides. The sequence continues at coordinate 21,898 of JAUTWP010099948.1, forward strand.
ACTAACCACAAGAGTTTGTTTGGTTTAACGACGCCACTGGAGCACAATACTTTTTATCTTATCATCGGCTATTGGATGTCATTCATATGGTCATTTTGACAAACTTCTTTTAGAGGAAATCTGCAGCTACTCTTTTTGATAAACAGCAAGGGATATTTTATATGCACTTTCCCACATACAGGACAACACATACCACAGCCTTTGATGAATCAGTTGTGGAGCACTGATTGGAACAGAAAATAGCCCAAACTGCAGCTGGGTCCACTGAGAATGATCAATCTGACACATGGCAGAGAAGATAGCCCAAACCAGCCCAAACCACAAAATGTGTCCACTGAGAAGGATTAATCCGATTATAAATGATCAGATATGACTAAATAATTTGAAAAAACAAACTGCTAAAAACAACATGCAGCATTTTATACATTCAAGTGTGATCAAAACTTTTATAGCAATTTAAAATTTTGTAGCAATATGGACACAAATTTTGATCAACAAACACAATATAAAAGAACATTAAATATTTCAAAATGCAAAACATGAAACTATAAAATATAAGCAAATTAAGCATCATGCAAATTTGAGTAAAACACAACAAATAAATGGGTCACAAATTCTTCATAAATTGATAAATTCTGTAAACACAAAACTAGGATGTTGGCAATTTAAAAAGACCATTCTTCAAAAAAAATAAAAACATGCAAAATTCCATGCTAGAATAACATCTGATCATAACTTTATTAACAAAAAACGGTCAAAATGAATTACTTATGTCTTCCAACACGACTGCATGGGTCATCAACAAATGCATTCTGAAAAGTGTGAAAACACAATGCACACGGATTGCAATGTAAATGAGAAATGCAGAGAGGGAAATGGGAACAACTTGGGTTTGGGTGATTAGTAATGTGGGTGGGTAAATGTGTGTGTCTGTTGTTAATTCAAAGCATTGAAATACCTTCAAAGCTGATCTCAACAAAAGCACTGCATCTACTGTTGTTACCTAGCGAATAGGTAGTACATAATACTGTAGTTAACGATAATGGGTTCTATACAATACTTGTAGCTAAAATTGAAGAAAAAAAGAGTAAAGTTTGTTTTATTTAACGACGCCACTGGAACACATTGATTTTGATCTTTTCAGCCGCTATTGGAAATCATTCATATGGTAATTTTGACACATTTTTAGAGGAAACCTGCTGCTGCCACATAGGCTACTCTTTTTCGATAAGCAGCAAGGGGTCTTTTATATGCACTTTCCCATAGACAGGACAGCACATACCACGGCCTTTGTTGAA
>JAUTWP010099949.1:0-11970 GCA_033042655.1 Cyathermia naticoides
GCGTTTTTTTGTTTTTTGTTTCTCGATTATCATACTTACGTGGTAGAGTTTGAGCACGCAAATTTCCAGATCGGTAACTGAGTAACCGATGTAGTCAACAAAGATTTTTATGTGTTTTATCGCATCAGTTAATACCTGTAAATACGGTTCTAATCCCTTTAATACCTGTAAATACGGTTCCAATCCCTTTAAATTGTTTTGTAGAAGATCAGATCGCCATGTTATCTAGTTGACTTGTGTCTCGTAAAACATCCTGGATATCTTAGATACGGTGACCAAGGAAAGTACAAACTATCACATTGTTTAAATGGAATTGTTAGGTCTGGGGCGGATCTAGAAGGGGTACAAAGGGTCCGGACACCATTCAAATTTGAGGTGGCCCTTTTATGTAGGATATTTTAGGTTTCTTTTTTACAAATTTATTTAGTTTTTTTAAATTATCATTACCGTAGAATACGTCTGCCAGCCTCCCTGTTGTAGTACTATTATATTATGGTCCATGTGAACTGTGTAATTTTTCAATTGTGCCTTTTCATAATGTTATGATGCCCTTTTTGTCTTGGAACTCCCAACCCCCCCCCCATCAGAAAAGCTGGGTCTTAAGTAACTTTAAGTCTGATAGCTTAACCACTCGGTCACAAAGGCTGTGGTATGTGCTATAGTGTTTGTGTGAAAGTGCATATAAAAGATCCCATGCTGCTTTTTGAAGAGTAGCCTATGTGGCGGCAGAGGGTTTCCCCTAAAATAAATGTGTCAAAATGCCCATGTCAATGACGTCCAATAGCGGCTAATAAGATATAAATCAATATGCTCCAGTGACGTCGTTAAACAAAAACAAACTTTTTTCGATAAGCAGCAAGGGATCTTTTATATGTACTTTTCCACAGACAGAACAGCACATACCACGGCCTTTGATGAACCAGTTTTAGACTGGTTGGAACGGAATCTAGCCAAAACTGCAGATGTGTCCACTGAGAAGGATCGATCCGACGACCGACCGCTTCAAAGGCGGGCATGCTACCGACTGAGGTACATCCCTCTAATGTGTGTATGTATATGTAAAGTTTGTTTTATTTAACGACGCCACTGGAACACATTGATTTTTTATCTTATCATCGGTTATACATGTGGTCATTTTTGACAAACTTTTTAGAAGGAAACCCCCTGCGGCCACATATGCTACTCTTTTCGATAAGCAGCAGGGGATCTTTTATATGCACTTTTCCATAGACAGTATATACCACGGCCTTTAATGAACCAGTTGTGGACAACTGGTTGGAACGGAAAATGTATGTATATGTGTGGGTGTATGTATGTGTACATGTGTATGCTATGGAACGCCAAACCGGACTTTGCTGCTAATAAATATTTGTGTATGTCTTAAAGTATTGGTTGAAGGTAACATTTCGTTCGTTCCATAGTATGCATGTATGTGTGTTTTATTTGTGTGTATATGTATGTGTATTATGTGTAGCTTTGTATATGTGTGTGTGTGTATGTAAGTGTATTATGTGTGTGTATATGTATGTGTATTATGTGTAGCTTTGTATATGTGTGTGTGTGTATATAAGTGTTTTATGTGTGTGTATATGTATGTGTATTATGTGTAGCTTTGTATATGTGTGTGTATGTATGTAAGTGTATTATGTATGTGTAGTGTGTGTGGTATGTATGTATGTGTATATTTGTATATGTGTAAGTCTGTGTGTATGCACGTTTACATGTGTATATGTGTATGTATGTGTAAGTATATTTTGTAGTGTGTATGTCTGTGTGTTAAAAATTATTTGTTAAATTTCAAACCGATTCATCTTTCTTTCATCATAAAAGGGCAGTAATTTAGCAAGACAGGGCAAGTATCTATGCTATTTCCTTTAACTCTGCAGGACGAATGCCAATTATAAACGGTTATAGTTTCAAAGTAGTTGTATCCGCCCTTTAAAGCACGATCTTTTACCGTCCACCTCTGAACGTGTTCAAACATAGGAAGATCTTGCGCATCATGAATATTAATTAATCTCATGAATATTAATTAGTCTTATGAATAAAGGCGTGTACTATTTTGTAATGATGTTTCCATATGCATATACCTACAGTGTATTGGCGTATACTTCTAAAAAAAGGGACATACAATAAAGTTTACTTTTTTTATTGAACGACGTCACTATAGCACATTGATTTTTATCTGATCTGCGGCTATTGGATGTCATTCATAGTAATTTTGACACATTTCTTTCAGAAGAAACCCACTGCCGCTACAAAGGCTACTGTTTTTGATATGCACTTTCCCATAGACAGGACAGCACATACCACTGCCTTTGATGAACCAGTTGTGGAGCACAGGTTGGAACCGAAAATAGCCCAAACTGCAGCTGGGTCCACTGAGAAGGATCAATCCGACGACCGACCGCTTCAAAGGCGGGCATGCTACGAACTGAGCTACATCCCGCTACCTGGACATACAATAAATGTTGGACGTAGCTCAATCGGTAGCGTGTCCACCTTTGAAGCGGTCGGTCATCGGATCGATCCTTCTGATTAGACTCATCTGCTGTTTGGGCTGTTTTCCCTTCCAAGCCGTGGTCCATAACTGGTGTACCAAAACCCGTGGTATGTGTTGTCCTGTATGTGGGAAAGAGCATATAAAATATCCCTTGCTGCTTATCGGAAATGGTAGCCTATGTGGCGGCAGCGGGCTTATTCTAAAAAGATGTTTGTCAAAATGGCCTTATGAATGACGTCCAATAGCCGATGATAAGATAAAAATCAATGTGCTCTAGTAGTGTCGTTAAACAAAACAAACTTAAAAACAAGTTTGATTAAAGTTGCAGTCTCTGCTTTTTAATATATATATATATACATATATTTAACCATTTAGATTATATCGTGTACGTTTGTTTGATGCGCACCACGCTCCTTTCTTCTGACACAACCAATTGCTGTATCGTAATTAGACCACGCGAAATACACTATAAATCGTCGTGGCGGGTCGCCACCTGTCCGACATCGCTAAGTCGTAGCGCTATTCACGTGACCTAAATATGGAACAGCAGATCGTTGCGTCAGAAGGAAGAAGCGTGGTGCGCATGAAACAAACGTACAACATATATTCCAAATGGTTTACTATTTAAAAAACAAACTGAGAAAGCCACTTTAAACAAAAGTAAAGTAAAGTTTGTTTTGTTTAACGACGCCACTGGAGCACAGTGATTTTTATCTTATCATCGGTTATTGGACGTCATTCATATGGTCATTTTGACACACTTTTTAGAAGGAAACCCGCTGCCGCCACATAGGGTACTCTTTCCGATAAGCAGCAAGGGATCTTTTATATGCACTTTTCCATAGACAGAACAGTACATACTACAGCCTTTGATGATCCAGTTGTGGACCACTGGTTGGAACGGAAATTAGCCCAAACTGCAGCTGGGACCGACGGATTCAAAGGCGGTCACGCTACCGACTGAGCTACATCCCGCTCCTGAACAAGTATGTGCAGGAAACTGGAATACATTGAATATATAAAAAATAATAATAATAAAAAAATAAAAATTAATAAGCATACAATGCTATACATTGTATATAATATTGAAGTTGAGCATTCACCTTACATGCTTCTTAGTAATCAGACTGGCCATTACACCATTTGAAAAAAGGAAAAACTTGAATAATCGTTTTGTCAATTAATCTTGTGGCCATTATAGATAGTTTGGCCTTTAATTTAGGATTAAAAAACGATACTTTGCCTTTATAGACAGGTGAATGTTTTGTACAGATCAAATGTATACCATGGCCATTAAAGAAAATAAAGTTTGTTTTATTTAAATAAAGTTTGTTTTGTTTAACGACACATTTATTGACAAAAATATTTAGAAAAATTGCTAAATTTAGGTGGGATGTGCACCAGGTGCACCCTACCCCCACCCCCATGTAATCACGCCTTCATTAAAAAAATTTGAAGAATATTTTAATATTAAAAATAATTAGCAGTACTATTTTGATTAAGGGAATTGAAAAGATTCTTGAATTCAAAAAATTGTTTTTTTTTCATAAAAATAAAATCTTATTTTAAAGTAAAAGGTTATCTGTGAATAAAATTAATATGAATTCTAAATTCTAAGCAGATATTATTACTTAGTAGGCTTATTGCATGGCACTAAGAAAATAGGTTACAAAATGTTAATGCTAATTGTTACTAAACAAAATTTTTCTTCTATTCTAGTAAAACAAATTATTTATAAACATATTCATTTGAAGTGTTCATTAAAAATACAATACAATTTTTAAAATAAACTTAAAAAATACATACACACACGCACACACATACATGTACACAAACATTACTAAAACATAATGTTGCATTATTTAAAAAAATAAAGGTTTACAGAAACAATTTCTTAATCAAACATTCTGATGTTTTAGTTATCTTTAGTGTGATAGAAGGTTGCCTCAAAATATTTGGTTTGTTACTTATAAAATTGATGACAAAACAAAGAATGACCATTAAATATTATTACTACCTGTACATTTATTGACTTAGATTTATTGACAAACTTCATATTTGTTACATGATTGTTAAAAAGTATGTGGCTGTTATTTAAAATAATATGAGAAACAACCTTTAAAATTGCTGAGATGTAAGTTTGAAATTTTGTTCAAAAATCCATTAAAAAAGTTGAGATGGCCAAATGTGTTTGAAATTTTGTTTAAAAAGCCATTAAAAATGTTGAGATGGCCTAATGTAAGTTTGAAATTTTGTTTAAAAAGCCTTTAAAAATGTTGAGATGGCCAAATGTGTTTGAAATTTTGTTTAAAAAGCCATTAAAAATGTTGAGATGGCCAAATGTAAGTTTGAAATTTTGTTTAAAAAGTTAACCAGAATTTTCTTCTTTTTGTTTACAAATTTTCTGTTTTGGAAATTAATATATGAATGATTATTGCTAGTGAAAAGATAATGGTAATGTGATTGTTTGTAAACCTACTGCTAGATTTAAATACATAATCATGTTATGACAGATATTACAAAATACTTCAGCTTTCTATCTGTAAATACGGAGCGAGATGTAACTGTCGGTAGTGTGTCTGCCTTTGAAGCGGTCGGTCGTTGGATCGATCAGTCTCAGTGGACCCAGCTGCTGTTTGGGCTATTTTCTGTTCCAACCAGTGGTCGACAACTGGTTCATCAAAGTCTGTGTTGTTTTGTTTGTGGGAAATTGCATATAAAAGATTCCTTGCTGCTTATCGAAAAACATTCACTATAATATGATGGTAGTGGGTTGCCTTTATTATAAAGAAATGTGTCAAAATGACCAATAGCTGCTGATAGATAAAAAATCAATGTGGTTTAGTGGCGTCATTAAATAAAACAATAATTTTTTTCTGTAAATAGAGCACTAAGAAGATAAATAAGCTGATTGCAATATTGAAACATTTATTTGCAAAAACTATTAAATTAATCTATAAGCAATCTTTTATTTGTTTTTAACCCTGAAAGCAAATTAAAATATTATTTTGTTGTATTAATTAATCACCCTCATATTTAATAAAGATTTCCTGACGACTAAATTTCATTCCTTTTAACACCCGTCTGCTATTTTTCAATTAAAGCTGCACTTTTTCATGTGAACACTGATTAATTACATCCACTTAGGATTTACAGCCATGTGTTCATCTGCATCGGAGCATGGCGCCCCTCTTTCACTGTAATTAGAGAAACGGAATATTTTCATAAAAGTTTACTCCAATATGAAGGCGATTAATAATCACATTGTAATGCAATTCACTTGAGAATGAAAACAAATTTGTTTTGAGGCTGATAATTACTGTGAACACCTTGACAGAACTGGACAGAATGCTAGGCAGGTAATTGTCATCTTTTAGTGTTTACGCTTCGTCTTTACCTTCAAGTAGCCTAGGTCCTAACCCCTATGGTCATGTTTCAGCGGCTTGGTCATAAACGGGCCCATTTAATCATGAACCAATGACGAGGCCACATATGTTACACAGCGCAATGAAAACGTGAAGTGCCATTAATATAGATTTGTGTATAGAAAGTAATAATTGAGCGATAGCAAAATTAGAAGCTTGGGAAGATCCCTGCCTTGAGGTAACTAGCCGTCCATCTTTTTAGGTCTGTATTACAGAACTGCGCTTGTCACTAACAGCAAAGTGTAGCACATTAACAGATTCCTGCAAAATACGAAAATTACTATTGATTCATCCAGGGCCATGTTCAAAGAGAGGGAAAGGGTTTTGTGGGGATTACAGATTCTTATCGGTAACCCATCTCGTAGAATGTAACAAAATGATGCAGTGACGTGGGCAGAGAAAAAACATGGCGGAAATGCACTCCGAGGGAAATAAGCTAATTGTATCAATATTTGCGCATAGGTTTAGATGACAAGAAACGGAAGAAGAAGAAAAACTATGTTTCCAGTCTCTTGTAATCCACAGATGTGTTTGTCATTCATTTGATAGCCAAATGGTATTCTCTATAATTGAAAAATTCCAATTCAAATAAGGTTCACACATTTTTTCTGTCACTATGAACTGAGAAGAGCTTAGGGCAACAGAATCGAATGGTTTGAAGATTAAAACACGGAACACACATTTCTCTATTAATGATCTAAATTAAAATGGATAGAACACACATTTTCTGTATTGATGATCTAAATTAAAATGGATGTTACCAACAACAAAAGAAAAGCTGAATTGGTCAAAACGACAATGGATATTTTATGATTTTCTCATATTTTGCACTTTCTAGATTACAGTTTGCCTCTGACAAAGATTATTATTTTCTTTCATGTCAGGCGTGTTCTAGGTAATTAATTACTCGACTAGTGATGTTGTAGTGACATAAAACTAATTACAATATTTAATATAATTTTCAAGTATTCTAAGGTCAAGAAGTTTAGTTTATGCTTCATGTATAATGGCTCCATCATTTTTACCAATAACCTTCTGTGTGTAATAGAACAGAAAGGTAAACAAATTTGGAATTATAAAAAAGGTCATATTTTTATACAAGTTTTGAAGGAGAGTTTGTATATTGAAATTTCATGTACAAAATTTTATTTTAAAGTGGGTTTGGTCCATTTTGACACATGGCTAGGTTGTTTGATTTAAACAAGCTGATTAAAATCTATTGGTATAATACCGTATATAGATTAATAGCTGGTAAATCTCAGACAGACAGGGTTGACAAAAATAGGTATGGATGGATGGATGGATGGATGGATAGACAAATGGACAGACATGCATACAAAGAGAACAGATGGACATATCCGCTAATGAATGGGCAGGGTTTGAAATTAAAACATTTTCTAACCAGCCCAGTATGATTCTTTTAACAGGTCCATTTAAAATTGTACCTACTGATGAGATAATTTGTCTAAAACATAATAAACATAATAACAGGCAGGGGCCAGATTTTAAATGTTTACCTTGTTTGGATAGATGAATGAAAAACTAATGAAGTAAATTGTGAACCTGTTCTCTCTATTTACTGTAAAACCTCTCTAAACCAGACACCCATAGTACCAAGAAAAATGTCCGGTTTTCAGAGGTTTCATGTTTTTAAAGGTTAGATTTACACTAAATGGACACATTAGGATTGAATTGTTTGTCCGGCTTTGACAGGATTTCAGTTTAGTGTGTGTCCGGTTTAGACAGACTATACTTTACTAAACACATGTATTTGAAATATGACCCTTGTTGATTTGATTAAATGTAAACAAATTGTAATCAGTTGGACACATGCATCTTCTTAATTACGAACACCACATCTTACTTTCCCACACACAAAATTTCAACAAACGCCTGTCCTGCTTATTTTTTCATTACAAACTTAACAAACAGTGATTGCGAATGGGGGAAATCATTAGCTGGCGGATAATAAGCCGAGGTCTGGGGAGGATTTGTTATAGAAATGGTGAATCAACAGAGATAATCCTCTGCGGCACTGCGTGTAAATGATGAGGCGAGATTTTTGGTTACAGTTAATAATTGTGCTATAAATATTTCTCGACACCCAGGCCACATTCATTGATCTGGCATCTCCTTTAACACCCAATTTGTTAGTACACATTGATTTTATAGACTGTCCGCTCCCCATGACAATGACTTTAAACCAACCATATGCACTAACTATTATGTGGCCGAGCGCGCCTCAAGATTGCAAGTAACCAAATCAAGACTTTAATTTAGGCCACACACTGTGCTTCCCACACAACATAAATTGCATTGTTTAACGAGGACTCTTTTCATTCCTTTAAGCACTTGCTCCTTGTGGCTTGTGGAAAAATTAAAAACCGCAATCATTTATTTTTTGTACAATGAATCACGTTTTTAATGTTTTTTTATTGTTTGAGTGAGGATCTTCTTGTATTGGTGTGTTTTTAAAGAAAACGTTTCATTCAGATTGAACATGTTTATTAATTTCATTAAAATTGAGGTATCTTGAGATAGGTTTTTCTATAGAAGCATTTAACAAACAGATATAAAGAGATTTGATTGTGAAATGGGTTTAGCAAAATATGAATGTTAAAAATACCAGTTATATTCATTAATACATTGTATTATTTAGTTTATTATTTTTAGATATTGATGGTTGAATGAAAATAAGGTAGCTCAAACATAAACTTTTTGATACATATAATTACAGATTTGTGGCTTGGTGAAATAATGGTTAGATTTATTTAATTAAACATTGATAAAATAATTAGCAAATGTTTTAATAAATAAATTAATGTATTTTAAAACCTTAGTTTTTTATTGCTTTTTGAACTAAATTTTTGAACATTTAAACATATACATGTATATAAATGTATTTCAATTTAATTTGTTGTATTTAGTGTTTGCTGAAATTATATTTAAAAATGATTTATTTGATAGAAAAACTAATAAAAATTTGCCTATTATTGAATTATTCATGCTTATTTGAATTACTTTAAATCTGACCGCCGAAATAGCTATTTTCTTGTAACAAGCTCAAAGGGGTGACTAACATATTTTGTTATGCCACAAGCGATTTTTTTCAGAGGGTAAAATTGCATACCTTAAAATTTCTAATTATTATTGTTTATTACTGTTAAAAAATTGTTTACATTTTCCTGTAAATAATATATAGCAATGTAACAGTATTAATCATTAAATTACCATTAAGTATGCAGTATCTCTCATCAAAATGATAAAAAATAGAGCCTACCCTAAAAATAATTTCTGCAGAAAAACCTGGCCAGTATTTGATTACAAGCATTCCAAAGTAAAGTTCTTTATTTTAGATAGAATGCTGTACACAACAGAACAGCAAACAACTTGTTCATTGTAATGTGTTAACTTGCTTTATTGGTGTTTACTATGGACAGAATGTGCTGTGTTCAATGGTTATCTGTATTGTCAATATTGAGATATTCAACATATTTTGTTGTGGTCATTTTACATTCCTCGTCATTTTAACATTCCACTGAGTTTTCAGCAGTCAACTAGCTCTGAAAATTCCATTACTTAAGTATGCCATTCAAGTTATATTCTCTGATGTTTACTTGTGTGAACTATTTTAATTATTTCTATAAATATATTGACAAATAAATAGTAATTTTTCAGCAAAATAATATTAAAATAATAATCTGCTATAGCAGGGTTATGGTTAGGATTATTCAAGCAAATCATAATTACTGTGATAGAACATCATCTAAATTAAACAAAATGAATACAGGTAAAATTAGTACTAATTTATTATTATTATTATTATTATTATTATTATTATTATTGGTTGTTGTTTTTACAATAAAAAGAAAAAGAAAAGTAAACAACTTGTATCTACATGCATGGTCTTACTTTATCATTTTATTTTCTTAATAAGAAAACAAATTAACTCTTATAACAATCTCATTTGTACATAGTAGTTCATGTATTATTATTATTATAAATATAATATTTTAATATTTTATTTATTTATTTGTAATTAAACTTGTCACAAATTCTATTTTGTACAGAAATTATAATAATATGTGGTATCTTTCATTTTCTAAATTCTCTTTCGCTAAATCTTATTTTAATTTATTACAAAATTAATTTTTATATCACAATACATGTGTCATATCTGAAGCTAGTTGCAGTTTTGTTGTGAATTTGGAACAATTAAGATTAACAAAATGTACTTTAAAAATCAACAAAGAAACATCTTTTAGGCGGAGATTTTCTGAATGCTGAAATGTTCATCACAAATGAATGTAACCCGACTGATCCCATGGGATGGAGATTATTTTTCTGTGTCTCTTTCTAATCCTGATTAACATCAATTACTCTCACCAGTTCTTTTGTCAGTTAATAAACTTAAACACCTAATAGGCTGTTTAACTTGTTCAGTTTTCTTAAGGAAGAAAAATAAGATTTTTACAGATATATTTCTCATTAATATTCAAATTATGGAATATCAGAACTTATAACTTTAAATGATGGTAAATTCTCATTTTACCATCAGTTTAAACTTTTTATATTTGTGAGAAAATTGTATTAAAAACTAACAAATAAAGCATTGATTAAGCAATCAAATAAAAAGAGTTTTGATAAAAATAATAACTATGTACTTGATGAATTTTCATTAGGTAATATGAAAACTATTTCAAGAATGACTCGATTATAAAATGTGGAAGGTGTCAATTACTGTAACATTATCCAATACACGTATTGAGTGAGCCATTCCATTAGAACGACCTTCGTGCCTACGTACACTTGAAGTAGATGATGGGAGGGCAGAGCCAATAAAGGGACACTGAAGCATCTAACTCTAAATTCTTTACATTACTTAATTTTAGTGTGGAAAAAATTCCTTACATAGCTTTAAGAAAAGAATAAAACTGCTTGTGTGTAGTAATCAATGTTTGTAGTTAACAACCATTTGTGTACACAGAGGTTCAAACACAGCTTTTCTCGACAATAATCCTCAGTGTTGTCGAAAGTAGCGTAACAAAGAAATATTAATGCTCTTAGGAACCTGTATTGTGGCATGGTTTTGTGTCCCGTACATTCAAATGAAAGGTCTATGATATTTAATGCATCGAGCATGCAAAAACAAGACGTGGTCATTTAATCCCAACCCCAAGGCACTGACAGTAATCCGATGTGGGATTTTCTGCAACATATTATTGAATTTTGTTTTTGACACATTCAAACATTAAGACGTCTGTAGGAAGTGATTGAAGTGGAAACTCGTTTTTACGTAATGGCTAAATCTCCGTTATGACCAAACATGCCAAAGACATGTCTTAGCATTCGTTCTTGATGACCTCTCTAGGGATTTCAAGCATTAAGCTTAAGAAATGTTCCAAAAGTATTAAATAACTTTTTTTCTTTTAACATCTTGTTAACTGAACAAATCACTTTGTTGTTTTTTGTTTGTTTTAAAACTGAATTACTCTAAATCTTAAATTTATTGCAGAGTAATATTAATGGATTGATTTAAGATTAGAAAGAAATTCTTATTTTAATTAATGTAATCAGTTATAAATAACACTTTGAACAAATATTTTAGCAGTGCATTAAATAATTAAAATTTCATTATCAATTTTTTATAATGTAATTTTTGGAAATTGTATATTTGTTTTTCTTGATATTTATATATATATAAAAAATATGATTAGACTCAATATTTAAATATCTAAACATCTGTCAATCTAAACATTTAAAAACAAGTTTCAAAAATACTTACAGAATATTAAAGAAACTTTTCATATTGGAAGTTTTAAATGAAATTTATGATAGGTGCAAACTTTATAATTAATATTGTATTTTTTTTTTAAATATTTATTTCAATAAATGAAGTGGATCAGCAAACAGGTGATAAACCTATATAAATGCCTCTCCACAAGATATGACATATATGAATTACAATGAGTAACATAAAATGTATTGCATTTATTGTATTTATTATACCAAATAACAGTTTGAATAATGCTCAGTGAAATT
>JAUTWP010100060.1:0-11970 GCA_033042655.1 Cyathermia naticoides
TGACGTCCAATAACCGATGATAAGATAAAAATCAATGTGTTCCAGTGGCATCGTTAAACAAAACAAACTTTACTTTATATGAATGACGTCCAATAACTGATGATAAGATAAAAATAAATGTGTTCCAGTGGCGTCGTTAAACAAAACAAACGTTTGTGACGTGCATAAAAAACTAATTCCACATTGTTGGTTAAAATTACCAAAATAATTTGTTTCATTTAAAATACAAGTTTGGTTGTGAGTGTCTGAAAATGTTGGCTAGTGGATTTTTTCAATGTTCACAATTGTGAATGACATTTAACATGTCAAACATAATCAGTGTGACACTCAAGTGATTTTCCATAGTCGTTGATTATAAATTGTAAATAGCAAAACTAATTTTACAATTTAATATTATAGTGATTTCTGAAACTTGGAAAATTTGCAATGTGATACTGAAGAAAACGTTCCTTGATTTTCTCCAGAAAAACGTGTTATAATCACATATACTGTATATACTTAGTAAGTATTGCTCTAGATATTTTCCCATTTACCTATGTAGGTAAATTAATTAATGTTAATCGTTCAGTAATTATGTTGTGATTTTGTTTTTGTTCCTTTAAAATTAAAACCCAAATAAAGTACTGGTATTTAATGGTCATTTTGAACTACTAACATTGATCCAATCACTGAAAGAATAACACGGTTCACCAGTTACATGGACATCAAGAAATCTATTGCTCAATCAATATATCAAAAATAAGTATCTGGGATAGAGTTGAAGGGGAAATAAATAAGTTTATAACATTTAAAAAAAATTGTTTAAAGTTTATTCAAAGTGCAATGTCAATGGCCATGTTTTGAAAGTTTAAATTTTATATATATATATATATATATAATTAAAGGTGGTCTGTTTTCTATAGTTTATTATCTTTTACTAATGAAAAATAAAAGCAAAACAACAGTTTTAATAAATTTGTGCGTCTTTTCTATCAAATAATATCGTCCAGATTTACAATAAATGGACACGGTTGACCAAATTGTTTGTTCTGTTTTGAGGGGATTCCAGTTCAGATGAGTTTCTCTGTAGCTACTATTAATAGCTCACCTTACACAGCAAGGTTTGTTTAAAACGGTAAACCTCGCCTAAGTCATCTGCATTGAAGTCTTGCTGTCTGTCAAGGACAGATATTAATGTTAGTAGAAGAGAGGAAACCTGCAACCGCCACACTAGTGCGGCTACTCTTTTTCGATATAAGCAACAAGGGATCTTTTAAATACACTTTCCCATAGACAGGATAGCCCAAACCATGGTCTTTGTTAAACCAGAACTTATGGAACCACTGGTCGGTGTAAGTGGAAACACCTTCCCATTGAGCCTTGCGGTGCACTAACTCTGGGTTGGAGTCTGTACCCATGCCTCAAATGAGAGATTAGATCTCAGTACCTACCAGACCGGTATTAATAGTATGTGTAATGATCCTCATGTTTGTAGGATTTCAATTATATTGGTGATTAATAGCTGAAATGAAACCACCTACCATGGCCCATTTGTTGTATTTGTTGATTAATTTCACAATGTGATTTCACAATACACCCATTTCCAACTTTGTAATAGACTGAAAAAGACACCAAAACAAAAGGTGCAAAACTGAAAAGAATTTACTAAAGCTGTGCATAATTGATTGTCTGTTTTGGATCCCGCGCATGCACCTATTTTGGCAGCCTTCACCTTTCAATTTATGTAATTTTCTGTGTTGAAAATTAACTTTGTGTTGGTAGCGCGTACGCACCAATTTATGAAGCCCAAGGTACCCGAAACATAGAATCAATTACGCACAGTCTAACATAAACAAAGCAAATAAAGTATAGATTGCTATAAAATCAAAAAGAAGTTCAAAATGTTTAAATTAGAAGAAACCAAAACATGACAAAACTGTAAAATACATGCATTTAATCTATGTTACATGAAAAAACACTACGAGTACTTAGCAGGTCTCGAACTTAACAGCGGCTATTGCCACATGTGTCGTATAAATTGCCATGCTTCCATAAATCCAAACTCACGGTCAGATTTTCTCATAAATAGTCCATTATGAATCTTCTGTTATGAACTCAGGATCCTTCGTGTTCGATATCCGTTAAAATGAACCTGAAGCAGTGACGATCATCGTCAAATTCACATTTGGCAATGATTGATTCATTTCAGAATTATATGTTGGCAGTGGCTGTGACATTTAAAATATGTTTTGTTTGTTGTTAAGTGGACTCGTGAACAGTCTTGGTTTGGGTTCAAATCCCATTTGCTTCACATTGTGTTTTAACTTATTAAGCATTACGTAGCATTATTGTAAATTTGTGTTATTAATGCAAGTTCATAAAAAATTATGCTGGAATGTTACATGTCATACAACATTACATGTAGGGGCTGCTGGTGTAGTTTAAAGGGCAATGTCTGTGTTTTTTAATATTTAACCATTTAGAATATATCTTGTATGTTTGTTTGATGGGCACCATGCTCCATTCGTCCGACGCAACTATTTGCTGTATCATAATTAGATTACGCAAAATACGCAATAAATCTGCTAGGCAGGTCGCCACCTGTCTGCCATCGCTATGTTGTAGCGCTATTCACGTGACCTAAATGTGGTACAGCGGGATCGTTGTATCAGAAACATGGAGTGCGGTGCTCATCAAACAAACGTACAAGATATATTCTGAATGGTTAAAAAAAAAATTTAAACAGACTGCCACTTTAACAAACGACAAAACTTTCTTTTTATTTTGATACATGTTTAAAACACGTTAAAATATTTTAATTAGTATTTCAAACACCTGTGCTGTGTCATGGGATTTTTAAGTCTAAGAGTAAGACAAGTCATGAAGTTCAAGTTATCTTAAACAGTTATGCAACCACTGATTCAGTGACTGAACCAGTCCGGTGACATCAATAAACAAGTGACACCATCGTTCTACGTCTGTGCGAGAAGAAATTGTGTGGAATCATAGTAAATAGATAATTATGAAACAGTTTGTTATCTGAATTGTGAACAATATTTATTAAATACGTATTCTTAACTCACCATCCTCTTTAACAACATCGAGCGTACAATCATCCGCCATTGTTTAGATCAGAACCTGTACTTTGAATTTCGCGGTGAGTCTATAAAAGGACCACTGTGATTGGACATAATTTATTTCCGGTTAGCTACGAGCTAATCAAATTATTTGTTACATTTGATATTAGTATAGTATTTACCAAAACACTATTATAAATAAAATATTGATTTTGATGTTTTCGAATAGCACTTTCGTTTTAGGGCAATTGTCACTTTCAAAATTCTCTAAAAAAATTGTTTCTGCTAGAAGATCCACTGTTCTAAATTATGAGTATACCAATAATTATCTGACTATAAAATAAGACCATTAATTATATTAATGGTAAAAATCTGTCAATTAGTAATCATGGTAGGTGACATAGAGAGATTTTAATTTGATATGTTTGTGTATTCGCATGGTTTCATCCTATTGTTTCTCAGAAAGGGATTCGAACCCATGACATAAGGGTCGGATCCAGGATTTTCTGTAAGCGGGAGCGAAGATGTAATGTCGAAGTCTGAACATGTTCGCTGAAGAAGCATGCTTGAACAGTGAAACGGGTTGAATAAATTTCCCAGAAAACAAATGAAATGAAAGTGCTGTAGATACGATTTCCTGCAATCTGAGAGTAAAATATAACTAAACAAAAGTAAAAAAAATGCATAATTATCTGTACGGACCATGAAATTGGATCCGCCTATGAAAACAGTGAAATGTTGGGGGGTTTTAAGGACGGTATTTTTTGCACGCAATGTAACATGCACATGTAATAATAAAATCTTTTAGATTAGAAGTCCACCACGCTATCCATTGGGCTACAGGCACCACGAGTTTCTTTAGTAAAATGACTAGGCCATTAATTTGGCAAACCGATGACGTCACAGTCGGGTATGCATGGCCAAATTTCTTCACTGCGGACACGACGGTCGTGTAAATAACAACTTTTTTTTTTTAAAGTAAATATTTCAGTGTCCGTGCCCTGGCAACTCAATTTATTCTTCAAATATTTAGATTAACGCTAAACACGTCCCACCCATAGGCTACATGCAATTAAATACTAAAATAGTTATAGACCTAACAGCGATAGTGTTGAACGTGTATTCCATTCTGATGGAATTAGACTATAAAAGATATAGAATTAGCATTTTCCGGCGCTAATTATAATGTAGTTCTGCATATTAAGCTCCAAAAAACTGCTTCTTCAGCACTCAAATTTTGATATGTAGGGCCTAAAGGATTTTAAAGTGGCAATGTCTGGGTTTTTTTATATTTAACCATTTAGAATATATCTTGTACGTTTGTTTGATGCGCAACTCGCTCCATATTCCTGACGCAACGATCAGCCGTACTATATTTAGATCACGAGAAAAGCGTGGCTGTGAGCTATGGCTGTCGAGAAGCAGCCCGCCACTAGATTGAAATCACGTGAATGTCTCTTTATCGAATAAACTAGCTAGAATTCTGCCACAGCAGTTAAAAATAGCACAACTTGTGACCTTTGAACCGTCAAGTCGGAGAAATGATGACGTCGATTTAAGTATTGGATTTTAGTAATGGACGATATTATTTGATAGAAAAGACGCACGAATTTATTAAAACTAGTTTTGCTTGTATTTTTCATTAGTAAAAGATAATAAACTATAGAAAACAGACACTACCTTTAAATATGTATTAATTATCATCTGTGTGACTCTCGCTAATTAAAAGGAGGACAGTCGTCAATCGTGACGGAATTACAGACGCTGACAGGTTTTATCATTCGGTATGTCTATCTCATATTTCTGCTCATCTATGTGATCACAGTGTA
Organism: Cyathermia naticoides; assembly: GCA_033042655.1. Taxonomy (NCBI): domain Eukaryota; kingdom Metazoa; phylum Mollusca; class Gastropoda; order Neomphalida; family Neomphalidae; genus Cyathermia; species Cyathermia naticoides. Next base: position 4,886 of record JAUTWP010100060.1, read on the forward strand.
TGCCTTTCAAAACATATTTTAGTAAAACAAAAAACATACCGGTAGGCCTAATGATAATTTAATACATTGTAAATCCAAATCCAAACTAACTAAATTTCTAGTCATGCTAATGAGTTTTTATTCGAGATTTTCAAATTCACCATCCAAGTATCAATCGGCGCAAATGTGTCTTAATGTGCATGATATACTAGACGTGCAATACTATATAATCAGTGGCGCACCTAGGGGTCTAGGCACCTATCCACCTCCGCCCCCACCCCCCTAAATTTAGCTATTTTTCATTTTTTTTTTTTTACGTTGGAAATATTTACGGGAACGTTTGTGGCACTTAGAGTCATGTCATTTCCCCCAGTCCCCCCTGGATTTTCTGAATCCGCCACTGATAATGAAGTGCATTTATCAAATGTTATACTGTATCAGTAGCCTATGACTATGACTATAGAACAGCCTATTAGCCTATACTAATATATACACATAAGATTAATGTATAGTTGTATGCTAATAGTAGGATTCAGTTACAAAATAATGGTAAATAAGTATGTTTTACATGTATTATAGCACCTTTCTGGTGTCCCTTGAAAAATCGTTTATCTTTTCTTTAGACCATTTTTGAATTGCACTTCGTGGAATACGCCTAAAACTAAAATGTAAAAGTTGGTTGGTTATATTTATTTTCGTGCTTACATCAAATTACGGTTCAAGCACGCTGTCACGGTCACACAGCTCAGCTTCCTGAGCTGTCTGTCCAGGACAGATATTAATGTTAGACTAGTAGAAGAGAGGAAACCCGTTATCGCCACACTAGTTCGGCTACTTTTTTTCAATAAGCAGCAAGGGATCTTTTATATGAACTTTTATATTAAAAATCCCAGATTCGATCTCAGTACCTACCAGCCTCAAGTCCGATAGCTTAACCACTCGGCCTCGGAGACCGGTAAAAAAAGTAAAACACAGTTTGATCCTTTTAGAACTGTTACACGGGTGCGGATCAAACGGTGTTTAAATCTCTGTTTTATTCAATTCAAAAATGCTATTTTTATGATAACGATAGAATTATGTTGTACCAAACGTATTAGGCCTACAGCACATAGATTTTTTTTATCTTATCAGCGGCTATTGGATGTCATTCATATAATTATGGTAATTTTGACACATTTTAGAGGAAACCCACTGCCGCCACAGAGGCTACTCTTTTCGATAAGCAGCAAGAGATCTTGTAGCCTATATGCACTTTCCAATAGACAGGACAGCACATACCACGGCCTTTGATGAACCAGTTGTGGAGCACTTTTTAGAACAGTAAATGGCCCAAACTGCAGATGGGTCCACTGAAAAGGATCGATCCCTCGACCGACCGCTTCAAATGCGGGCACGCTACCGACTGGTCTACATCCCGTTCGATCCTTTTGAACACTGACTATAGCGTTTGACGCCTGTATAGCAGTAGCCCTATGTTGATTTAGTCTATATTGTTAGCAGTGGCGGATCCAGAAAATCCATTAAGGGGGGTCTGGGCAATGACATGAGCCTAAGTTCCACAAACGTTCCCGAAATTATTTCCAATGTAAAAAATAGAAAAATCGCTAAATTTAGGGGGGCGAGACATCGGGCCCCCGCTACATCAGCCACTGGCTAGTCGTCGGAACTAAACATTATCTATTGCAATATGTTATGCAGATATAATTATGTTTATGTAGGCCTGTACTGATAGCCAAGTCACGTTACTGTTGTCAAACTAGTTTTGTTGTTTTTAACCTCTAAGTAAGCATATATTTACACGTACTTCCTACCTCCTGTCTTGGGCCGCACGAATGACTGGTGTCATAACTGGGGCAAAAGATAGACATCTGGTATAACAGCTTGCTCTGAATCTAGACGTTAAATGGTTAAGTAACAAAAGTAAAGTTTGTTTTGTTTAATAACGACGACATTGGAGCACATTGATTTGTATCTTATCATTGGCTATATTGGACGTCATACATAATATGATGAAACATTTCTTTTAGAGGAAACCCGCTGCCGCCACATGGGCTACTTTTTTCGATAAGCAGCAAGGGATTTTTATATGGACTTTCCCAGACAGGACAGCACATACCACGGCCTTTGTTGAACCAGATGTGAATCACTGGTTGGAACAAAAAATAACTGGAACTGGAAAAAGGTTTAACGTGCTTAACCTACATCACTAAATAAGTGTTCAAGCACGCCCCTCCTGGGCACGATGTCCGACAATACCGTACAGCCTACCAGGACGGGAAGGACAAAAAAAATAACCCAAACTGCATATTATAATATGTACAACACTCGACAAGAAACAGGAAAATAAGTGTCCAAGCACGCCTCTCGTGGGCACACATTCGGACAGAGCCAGCGAGTCTGTCCAAGACAGGAAGGGTATAACACTCGACTTCCAACCGGTTATGAGACAACAACAACCTGAGGCGGATCCAGAAATTCCATTTAGGGGGCCCCCAATGACAAGCCTAATGGCCTCAAAAGTTCCCAAAAATATTTACAATGTAAAAAATAGAAAAATCGCTAAATTTAGGGGTCGGGCACCCGGCACCCCCCTAGATCCACCACAGACACCATGTCTTACCGATCAGCAGTTTTAAATGGCCGAAACACTAGGCTAAGCTCAAGATATTAACTGCGATATGAGTGGCTTTATGTTTTAATCTAGGGATGTGGATTAGGCGAGTTTTGTTTAGATTATTATTTGACACATTTAAGACACTAATCAGTGGCGAATCAAGAAATTAAATAAGGGGGTGGCTGGATTGGATTGACTACGAGTAAATTTATAAAATTCATTAAAAATATGTTTGGAATGAACGTACATTCCCCCCCCAGGAATGGATCCCTCGAGGGGGTGAACATGGTGTCTAGTCACCCCTCCCTTTCTGGGAAATTTTTGGATCCGCCACTCGATCCTAATACACGAGTAGGTTAAGCTTATACACAAAATAATAATGTGTTTTATCACTTTCAGTGACGAATCCAGAAATTCCATTTAGGGTGGGGGGTGGGCAACGACAAACCTAAGACTAAGTGCCACAAACATCCCCGAAAATATTTCCAACGTAACAAATTGAAAACCCTAGATCCGCCACTGACTAATGCTTTTTCACACAGAAATATGTCAACTGTTGAGTACATTCAGCTCAATATCTATCTGCTGTAGTGACGTATTAAATAAAACAAACAACGGTAAATTTTTTGAATCACAAAGCTATACAAAACTAAAGGTGGTGTGCAACCAAAATGCATTGAGTTGTTTACGTCGTAGTATTTTTGAGTGGACCAAATGTTCTAGATTGTTATTGGCTAAGAACTTCTTGACTGTCCAATAAAATAACGTGTTACAAAATTTCTTGTCACGGTGTCTACTGATGTAAACACGAAAGCGTGGGTCACATCAATACATTTGTACAGTGTATTTGTGATCACAGACTCATTCTGCGTTATAGCGGTTAGGCTTAGCAGACGACATCTTCGCAGCGCTCAACGTTTTTCCTGGTTTACCACCGCTTTACGAGTTGACAACACCGAGTGACCCATACAGTTACAGCGTTCAGCGAACGCTTTTGCACGAGCGCACGTGCAGGCTGTCACGTTTCCTCGGTTGTGGAAATTGTGCACATTGTTTGAAATAACTCGGTTTTCCGTTTACGAGATGTTTGTCTCAGCAGGTTGACTTTTCGTGGATACTTTCCGCGTTATATTATTGCAGGTTAAAGCTCGCTGTTGTCAAGTAATCATCTTGCATATAGTAAGTAGTTTTATATTTTATTTTCCAAACAAATTATTGTTGAAATCATAATCGATAATGGGCAAAAACCTGAAAATCAGTGAACTGGAACGATCACAATGGCTGTACTGGACATGTTTGTTTCAGCACAGTGGCATTTATTTATTGATTTTGTAAATGCCACCAAAATAGTTTTAAAAGAAATTAACATTTGTGTCAATTACTGAATTAGCTACATTAGCTACAAAGCGTTTTGCCAGTTGAACCTGCAATAACGGGCGCCTCGTAATTAAGGGCAGGTCTGGTAGTTAAAAAAAATTGCCAAATAAAAATATAATGATAATAATTGCAATAATAATAATTAGTATAATAAAATTAATAATAATAATTAGTATAGCCTAATATTAATATTATAATAATATTAATAATAAAATAAAAAGCATGCAGGCAAAATCAGTTGGCTCCATTTAAAATATAAAAATGCATTAATATAACTGTAAGTTTTAAAAGAAATAGAAAAACAGTGTAGGGCTACATATTATTATTTTGGAGTTGTGGGGTGTGATCGTGGTGTAGGCCCTAGGGTTTGAGAAAATGTTTCTCCAACATCAGAATTTACATTTATTTACACATGTATCACAACACCACTCAATTTTATCACAAGATAGATTTAACTATTTTTTATTAGAGCAAAGCGAAATATCGAGTGATAAATGAAAGTGTCATTGTTGATCATCTGACCGTGCAAGTTGTAACAAATAGCTTTACATCAACACATCACCTTGTGGAAATTGCATCAGCAGAAAAAATGCTGACATAAATAATTTACTTTTTAGCTTTTGTCAGCAAAACTTAATGTGGAGACCCGTGGCAGTAGGAACGGCTGAAAGTGAGCATTTTTAAGTAGTCATATTGCATCAAATACAGTAAACTGTCTAAACAACAAAATATGCCGGTTTACACAGAATGCCAGTATAAACAGATTTTATCCAGTGTTAAGTAGCTGGACAGGATTTTGAAATCATGATGGTTTACACAGAAATTTAGATTAGACAAATGCTGGTTTAGACAGAGTGGTGGTATAGACAGATTTTATCCAGTGGGTCTCCTTTGAAGAAATGTATCAAAAGTTTCCAATTTAGCTGCTGATTGATGATAGAAACCAAAGTGCTCTAGTGGCTTCGTTAAATAAAACAGTCTTTATTTTCCAATAGCCAATGATAAGATAAAAACCAAAGTACTCTAGCGGCATCGTTAAATAAAACAAACTTTATTTTCACAAATCTTAACATTTTAGTTTCTTCATTATCATAGGTATTCATGGTCTGCACCCCTCCCCTCTAATCATATACACACTTTTTGTACTTTTGCTAGGTTATATTTTACTCTCAGATTGCAGGCATCACTTATGCTCCCCCTCACCCCACACCCCGTACAGAAAATCCTGGATCTGCCAAAGATAACAATAAACATATTAATTTGTTTTGGTGCAAAATGACCTAGTAATACTAGTATCACGTTTTGTGTCTGAATTCTTCATTTGTAATTCCACTAAGAGTAAAATCAGGTTCCCACAAACTTACACAATAAATTCTGTGACCCACATCTGTCTGTTACAGTTAGGTGGTGACAGAAAGTCAGAATACGGTTAGATGCTGACCCACATGTAGTAAAGAAGTAAAGTTTGTTTTATCTAACAATGCCACTTGAACAAATTGATTTTTATCTTATCATCGGTTATTGGACGTCATACATAGATGGTCATTTTGACACATTTTTAGAGGAAATCCACTGCCACCACATAGGCTACTCTTTTTGATAAGCAGCAAATGATCTTTTATATGCACTTTCCCATAGACAGGACCGAACATATACCACAACCTTTGATGAACCAGTTGTGGACCACTGGTTGGAACAGAAAATCCGATAGAGAAGCTGTATTGGCAAGAAACAATGGCAAACTGTATCAGCTACATGTATTTTGTGCTGTTTAATAAATTCATTTCTAATTTATTAAACAGCACAAAATACATGTAGCTGATACATAGTTTGGGCTATTTTACATTCCAACCAGTGGTCCACAACTGGTTCATTATTAAGGTTGTGGTATATGTTGTCCTCTCTGTGGTAAAGTGTATATACAACACCCGTTCCTTGCTACTTATCGGAAAGAGTAGCCTATGTGGTGGTAGCGGTTTATCTATGCCCCCCTTACACACACAAAATGTGTTTCAGTGAAACGTCTCTAAACTGGACACCCATGGAACCAAGTCAAATATCTGCCTGCCACAATTAAATCATGCAATCTCTCCTTCCCATCTTCTAACATCTTTATTAAATTAATGCAGAATACAAAGTTATGCAGTGTTAATAATGTGTGTATTTTTTATTGTGAATATGACCTGCAAAGATAATACTGTACATGTAGGGGGAACGGGATGTAGCTCAGTCGATAGCGTGCCCACCTTTGAAGCGTTCGGTAGTCGGATCAATCCTCCGTTCCAACCAGTGGTCCACAACTGGTTCATCAAAGGATGTACTATTCTGTCTATGAAAAAGTACATATAAAAGATCTCTTGGTGCTTCTTAAAAAGAGTAGCTTATGTGGCGGCAGTGGGTTTCCTTCTAAAAAGTGTCAAAATGACCATATGAATGACGTCCAATAACAGATGATTTAAAGATAAAAATCAATGTGTTCCAGTGGCGTCGTTAAACAAACTTTACTTTACTATACATGTAGGATGCCAATCGAGACGTGGTCGGTATAGTAACTGATGCATTTGAATGTGACCTAGATTACGATAGAAGTTGATTCATTCATAAGAAAGGTGCTTACAGCAGGGCTTGAATTTAACAGTGGCACCTGCGGCAATTGCCACTGGTTTTGTATAAATCCCTAAAACTGAATTTATTTTTTTATTTTAGAACAACCAATGGCTCGTGTTGTTTCTAAACGCTGTGTCGATGTCATCAATCTGGGTCGTATGGGATACATGGCGGCCAACGATGTCCAAATGCGATATGCCCGCCAGCACCTTGATGAACTGGAGGGTCACCCCGGACCGTCGACCCGATCTAAAGACGTTCTGTTGATTGTTGAACATAACCCGGTGTACACTGTCGGAATCCGGAACTCCGAGTATGGAGATGAAGTTGAGCACAAGCTCAAATCTCTGGGTGCCGAGTTTTACCAGACAAATCGTGGAGGTTTAATAACATTCCATGGGCCCGGGCAGCTCGTGGCGTACCCAATACTGAACTTGAAGCATTTCAATCCAAGTATGAAGTGGTACATCGCCTCACTAGAGAAAACTCTGATCAGCTGCTGTAAATA